>JAHDVE020008411.1:0-220792 GCA_022606495.2 Halesus radiatus | reverse complement strand
AGAACTTAGGTTCATCAGCCATTGTGAAAATGAATGTTAAATGAACAAACCTGTGGATGGCAAAAAGCATCGCCAGTGCAGCCACGGTTTTCTCCCCTCCAGATAAGTTGGACATTGGCTGGAAACGCTTTCCTGGAGCGACGCAATTGTAATTGATTCCGTGTAGATAGGGTTCTTCCGGGTTCTCAGGACCCAAGAAGGCCTGCGCAGATTGGTTCATTGCCAAAGACTAAAAAAAAAAAAAAATTAGAACACTAGAAATGATTTAAATACGAGGTTTGTTCAAAAGAAAAGGTGAATTTTGAATTTTCGCGGGCTGTGTACATTCGATTATCGAATTTTTTGTTAGTTATGTTGGTACACATATGTTTATCATATGTTAGCATTATCAGCCATTTTGGATTAGTGGTTTGTTTTTGACAACTGGAAAGGTTAGACACCTTTTTGTGTGTTTTTCGATTTTTTACTTTTGAAAAAAAGGATCAAAGAATATGTATTAAATTTTGCGTTAAAAATGGAACAAAGTGCTCCAACGCACTTAAAATCTTGACTGCGGCATTCGGCGAGTCTACTTTGTCTCAAAAAAGTGTTTATAAGGGGTACAAGCGCTTTACAGAAGGCCGAGAAGATGTTAATGACGATGAGCGTGCAGGAGTTGCAACCACGTCAACAAATGAAGCAAACATCAACAGTGAAGAAAATGGTTTTGGAAAATAGTCAAATCACTATTAGGGAGGTTGCAGAGGATGTTGGCATATCAATCGGCTCATGCCATGCAATTATCTCGGATGTTTTGGGCATGAAACGTGTGGCAGCGAAGTTTGTTCCGAAATTGCTAAATTTTGAGCAAAAACAACGTCGCATTGGTATCGCTCAGGAGTTGTTGAATGACGTCAACGACGATCCAGATTTGCTCAAAAGGGTCATAACTGATGATGAAACGTGGGTATACGAGTTTGGTTATGACGTCAAAACCAAGGCCCAATCATCCCAATGGAAGCGGCCAGAAGAGCCAAGACCGAAAAAAGCACGCCGAGATCGATCAAATGTGAAGGTTTTGCTCACTGTTTTCTTCGATTACAATAGCGTGGTGCATCATGAATTCTTGCCAACGGGTTGTACAGTTAATAAGGAATACTACAAGAAAGTTATGCAACGTTTGCGTGAAGCAATACGACTCAAACGATCGGAATTGTGGAAAAACAAATCATGGATTTTGCATCACGATAATGCACCAGCTCACACATCAATGCTTGTTCGTGATTATTTGGCCAAAAACAACACCGTAATCATACTTCAACCACCGTATTCACCAGATTTGGTTCCCTGCGACTTTTTTCCTATTCCCGAAACTGAAGAGACCAATGAAAGGAAAGCGTTTTGCCACAATTGATGAGATAAAGTCAGAATCGAAGAACGAGCTGATGGCCATACCGAAAAGCGCATTCCAGAAGTGCTTCGAGGATTGGAAGAAGCGCTGGCATAAGTGCATTATATCTGAGGGGGGTTACTTTGAAGGGGAGAAAATGGATTCGAAATTCACCTTTTCTTTTGAACAAACCTACGTATGTACAGTAGAACCATTTAAGAGATTCTTGCTTGTGCAGTGGTGTACTACATCGTAGGATTACTGCGGGGTAAGAGGGGACTGTGAGTGGGTGTTCCAAACTATTTCAAACCACTATCGGTGTGCACAAATACATAAAAATGTGTGCTCTTTAAAATGATTTGACTGTATTTGTATACCTTTACTTAAATTCTGGGTGAATCTGCTTACCTTATAAATTGGGTCGATTTCATTGGCTACATGGTCGAAACATTTGATGAACATGTCGTGCCGCTCTTTCTTTGCCTTTTCAAAAGCAATTTTAGCTTTACGTGCCTTCTTGCGGGCTGTCTCGAAAGCCTTGTTTGTCATCGATACCTTTTCACGCACTTCGTTCAGTTTCTGCATTGCCTGTAAATTAAAACAATACAAAATAAGATTCAGGAGACATCAAATTTTGTGACTGTCAAAGATTCTCAGCTCTATTTTATTATAACAGATCTTATCGTTTAGTATTACAGAAGAAACCCGTTAATTAGATCCCAGATAATTTAAAAAAAACGCATGATTAGAAATTTTTACCAAAACCAAAGTTCCCAGAAAAATAATTTCATTCAATTTTTTAATAAACCAGAAATTCATCAGAAATTGTCAGTGTAATTCGAAAAAAATTGATTTGTGCAAAAATCTTTTTCTATTATATATACATAAAAGAAGAATGTCCCAGGCGAGCGGTTTGTTTGTTTCGTAGACATATCTACAGTTTTATTCCGAACTTGATGAAATTTTGCACACTTGACCTACAAAACAAGAGGAAGGTCACTGTCTATGAGATTTCGAAAAACCATCCTCTTCCCCCTTTACCATCCCTCGAAGCAGAATGTTGGTACTTATACTGGTATGAAATTTTTGCACACTTGAGGTTCAGGTTCTGATGTTATATGTAAAATAAAAGCACTTGACGTAATGAAAAAAGCGGGACCAGACAATGTTACTCCAGCATTTCTAATTAACTGTGTTTCAATATTAGCCAAGCCACTTTGTCAGATATTTAACCAATCTCCTTAACACTGGCTGCTTCCCAGGTGTATGGAAAAAAATTTACTTGACACCTGTATTCAGAAAGGGCGATATTCATGATGTCACTAATTACCGATCCATTTGTATGCTCTCCATAATCCCTAAAGTGTTTGAAAAACTATTACTTGATAGAATATCTGTGTACATTAAGGGCGAGAGGGACATCGGAGAGTTATTGTTTTAAAATAATGATAATATTATTACGCAATACAATAAATATAATGTTTTTAAATAGAAAAATATTTTATAAATTTACATAGGCTTTATATAGCATTTATCAGAATATAACCAGAAATATTAATTTTTCTGACCGTCCCATCGTAAGTTTTACAAAATATTTAAAATACGAATATGATTTCTAAAGTGGAGAAAAGCATTTTTAATCCTTTATCGTTGCGTTTTTGTAAATAAACATAACCAAAGATTTGTAACCCGCATTACAAAAAAAAAACATTAAAGTTAAGTAATGTTCGTGAAAAAATTAAACTACACTGTTCTTTTTTTTTTTTTTTTATCAAATCGACAAGTTACAGAAAAACCTACACACCATTTTTTAAGGATATTAGGATAGCAGCCAATAATACGGGATTTATAAAAATGGAGGATAATATTAACAAGTCTTGAACTTGAAGTATGATATCGATGTAAATGGCGTAAATTGAACTGGTCTCATTAGCTTAGTTGGTTAAGCGGTTACCCCGGATAGGTAGAGGTCCTGGGTTCGAGTCCCAGATGCGACTGAAATCTTTTTAATTTCTGTTGTTTTTTCGGTTTCGTGGTTCATTTGGGATGTGTTAATATTATCTTCTTCAATGATTAGATATAACATATTTATTTTTTTGTAGATTCTAAATGGGTGATAACTTGCATATTAAATGACAATATCTTCAGTAACTGCACGGAGCGCAGACCGTGAAGGAGTAATAATTTTGAGTGAAAAAAATTCATTTAAAATTATTTCTCTTTCACAACAAATACGATATGGGTATAAAAAAACGCATATTGACCTAGCGGATGCGGGCAACTTAGCGAAAATTTGAGCAGTTAACTCTTTGGCTCTCTTTTGCGAGAAAGGGTTAATATTGAAAACACTTTTCTCTTTCTTTTCTTTAAATACTCAACAGGGGTAGGTGTAGAGTAGATGTAGGGTAAATGTAGGGTAGGGGTAGCCGATATGGGTATCAAACTGAGCGTCTCCACTTACGCAACCTGATTCGTGCAATAAAATTTTTGGCATTAAACTCCTAGGCCCCATTTAGCAAAAAAAGGCTGTATTGAAAAAAAAATCTCTTTTCTTTAAATACTTAATCGGGGTAGTCGTAGAGTGGGAGTTGGGTAGATGTAGGGTAGGTGTAGTGGTAGGAGTAGGGGTAGAGGTAGCCGATGTGGGTATCAAACTGAGCGTCTCCATCTACGCAAAGTGATTCGCGCAATAAAAAAAATGGGAGAAAACTCCTAGGCCCCATTTGTCTAGATAAAGCTAATAATGAAAGTTTTTTCTTTTTCTTTTCTTTAAATACTTAATCGTGGAAGTCGTAGGGTAGGAGTTGGGTAGATGTAGGGTTAATGTAGGGTAGGGGTAGCGGTAGGGTAGTTGTAGCGGTAGGGGTAGAAGTAGCCGATATGGGTATCAAATTGAACGTCTCCACCTACACTATCTGATTTACGCAATTAAATATGGTAGCAAAATCCTAGGCCCCTTTTCGCGAGAACACGTTCAAACAAAACTAAATAGGGGTAATGATAGGGTAGGGGTAGGGGTAGGAGTAGGAGTAAAAGTAGGAATAGAAGTAGGGGTAGGGGTTGCGATAGCCGATATGGGCATCAAACCGTGCATCTTTAACTACACAACCTGATTCACTCAGTGAAAAAAAGAGCAGCAAGCTCCTTGGGACTCTTTTTGCAAAATAAGAGTCGCACTGAATCTTATAGGGGTAAGGGTTGGGGTAGGGGTTGGAGTAGGGGTAGGGGTGGGAGTAGGGGTAGGGGTTGGAGTAGGTGTAGGGATAGATTGTTGGTGTAGGAGGTTGAATAGAAATATTTTTCCGAATATACATTTTAAAAATTATTTCTAACACACACCCCTTTGCTTCATCCACATTTTAACACACATTCATAACTATTTACAACCAATTGCAGGACTGCAATGGCAAAACCTAGTAATTAATAAAAATACATCATATTTAATTATAACGCAATTCTACTATAACAATAAAAATAGGTTTTGCATACAGAAAACAATGAATGACATAACTTACTCTCATATTCGGTGCCTGGATTTTGTCAACAGTTTGAGTCAAGTTTGAAATGGACTTCAATAGTTTATCGGCCATTTTTTTAATGTCATCCGATTCATCCAGTTCTCTCAGGTTTTCGGGCAGCGTACTGTAGTCTATACGGATTCTGTAAATATAAAGAGACATTTTTAATTTGATTAAATAATATGTTTATATTAGTGTGAATTTTTCGTCTACCACCTGTTATGGAGGACGAAGTTGGAGAAATATTACTATGTAAATTAAGACTAACCTTGCTTCCTTTTCAATCAATACTGTTGTATTCATGGATGATGAACCAGATTCATTTTCATTAGAAGAATTATTTGTTGTGAATATATCCTCCATGTTACCGTGGACCATTGGGATCAAAATGTCTTCAATCTATCATGAAATAAACACAAAGTAATTACATAGTTGTTTATTTTTAAAGAATAATAGTCTGTTGTGGTTTGTCACAAGGAATTATTTTATCGGGACATTGAAATTCCATCACTCACCTTACACTGCTTCAAGATGTTGTGTCGGTCATTCTTCTTGCTCTCTATTTTTGATTCAATAGAAGACACTTGCTTTTGCAAAGCCAATATTTCTTTCGCAATATTTCCTACATCACGCCGTGCCTGAAAAGCGGACAAGAATGATATGAAATGCTTGTTTTCCAGAATCTTTTTTAACATAAGTGGTAAAAAGTAATATGTACGTATTATTATAAAGCGTGTCAAGCATCAGTAGCGATCCTACCTTGCCCATGTCATTGTCCATGGTGTTCTGCTGGTGCATCTTGGCGGCGCGGTCGCCCTTAAGCCCCTCTGCGCGCTGTAGCTCCTTGTCGATATCTCCACGCTGCTTCACCTCTGCCTGGCGAGACGCCTCCAGCTCATCTTCCCCGTCCTGCACCGTGCGCTCCCAGCGAAGCACGTTCTCTGGGAAATACATTCAAGTTATAATCCATTCCAAAACATTACATTTTCATTTTAAAAAGGTGAATCAAGCTAAAATCAGAAGGTATTGAAGGGAAGGTTGTGAATAACAGAAATTCAGTTGACTGACTTACTTTGAGTGTCACGGGACCTTTCAAACTCCAAGTTGCTTGTAATTCTATCCATTTGTGAATCAAACTCCATTCGCTTCTTGGCACGTTCTTGCTGATTACGGAGTTCTCTTTCTTCATAGTGCCTGAAAACATTTGAAAGTAAATAAAACATTAGATTTAAATGCAAAGTGACAAGAATTCTGACTTCCAGTAGTAAATCAAAAGTGATATACAAATTACACCAAAGTAATAAACTGACCTGATGTTGGCAACACCGATATCGCGGCAGAACTTCTTGAACACTACATCTTCCACATTGTTCATGCTCTCCTTGATTTCTTGAATCTTGATGTCCCTTTCACGCATGGTGCGCTCAATCTCTGTGATGTTTGGCTGAAAAGTTCAATTGGAATAAGTAATTATATTATGTATACCATATGACTGATGATGACCATTGTTGGGAGTACTTACTCCAAACATCTCCATCTTCCTTTCCAATTCGGAAATTTCACTCTCCAAAGTTTTGATTTGCTTGACCTGAAATTTTATAATAATTTAATAAAAGGGTGCTCTATTACCATTAAACGAAAAGGTATACAATGCAATAAATAAGCGAGAAAAGTTTTTAACAAACCGTGGTATCCTGATCATTTTTGGAGTACTTCAGTCTAGTTTCCAAGCCTCTGATTTGAGAGTCTACTGTAGTCAACTCAGATTCCTTACGAGACTTCTTCATCTGCTCTCTCAATTCCTCTGTCAATTTTTCCTGCAGAAATAAACTAAATTAATTAGTCTACATACGATAAAACGCAGAATAAAATATTTGATATGGTTACACATTACCTTTTTGGCCTTCAGCTGGGACATTTGCTTCTCGTCCCAACGCTTGGCTTTCCTCGCCAAATCAAGACTGCCTCCAGAAATGATTCCAGACTTCTGGTAGAATGTTCCGTCCAACGCGAGAGCCTAAAATAAAGATATTTGCAAAAATTAGTAAACGTAAGTCAAGGTGGTGCAAATGCAAATAATAAAAAATTTAATGGTTGTAAAGAATACGCACATCGTATCTGGTGTTCTTGTTTCGGTCCAGATCGTAAGCAACACGAGACGCATCCTCTGGAGTCTCACATACCAGAGCGTTGTTTGTGACAAACAGGACAGCCCTGTGAATTGAGGGCGGTTCAAAGCGCAATACGTCAAACAACAGCTTCACATTCTTTGGCTCTTGGATATCCCTAAAATGAGCAAAAAGAATCATCAGTAATTTTACAAGACACCAGGGTTGTTCAAGAATTAAAGACCGTATGTCATTTGCGCCAGTATGGATGACATATTTCACTAGTTGGCAACACTAGCTTGTAGCGTGTACTTCCCCTCCACAACAGGCGGTCGCATGTTTCGGTAATTAATCCAGTATGGCTGTGGCTGCTGTTAGAGATGAACGATCCGCTGTCGTCTCCCACCAAATGTGAAGTGCGCTCTGTTATTCGCTTTCTTAATGCGGGGAAGGTCCACCCAGTTGAAATTCATCATCATCTGATGGCCATTTATGGTGATGTGATTAACCAGCGTAATGTCAGGAAGTAGTGTGCTGAGTTCTCAAGCGGTACAACCAATGTGCATGATAGGGAAGGAGGTCAGGCAATCTCTGACAAGTCATGGCAAGCGTGTTTTGGGATCGAAAAGGAGTTCTTCTCCTTGAATTTTTTATTGTAAAATGTTACAAAAACTTCAAAGAGCGATATAAAATAAGCGAAGAGGGAGTGTGGAGAAGGGCGTTTGTTTGTTGCATGACAACGCCTGCCCCCATAGAGCAGCTGTAACCACCGCGCTCCTGCAATATTTTAAGTGGGGTGTCCTTAGCTATCCTACTTATAACCCTGACCTGTCATTCACCTTCATCTCTCCCTTCTGGTTGCGGATAGCGGCGAGAGATTTTTTTATGACAAAGGGATCGAGGACCTTGTTCTCTGACTAGGGAAGTGCGTTGAACTTGCCGGGAAATACATAGAAAAATAGTGTAGACATGTACGAACAATCCCACACTAATAGAAGTAATAAATGACCAACAACATGGCTTCATCAAAGGTAGATCAACTACAACAAATTTATTACTTTTTCAAAACTATATATTGGAGGCATTTGCAAAAAATAAACAAGTTGACTGTATATACACTGATTTCTCGAAGGCTTTTGATAAAGTATCTCACAAAGTACTGATCCGGAAACTTCATGCCCTGGGAATTGGAGGAAATATTTTAAAGTGGTTAAGTAGTTACTTATCAGATAGAACCTTGTTTGTTAAAATAAGATCTTTTATATCCAAATCGTTTTCCGCTACTAGTGGCGTACCGCAAGGTAGTCACCTTGGTCCGGTTTTATTTCTTGTCTTTATAAACGACATAGTCAACGGCTTTAAAGGTGTCAAAGTTTTGCTATTCGCCGACGATATTAAATTATATAGAGAAATAACTGATTCAAACCACTGTCAAATTCTTCAGTTTAATATTGACATGCTAAATAACTGGTGCTCACAAAACAATTTATATCTAAATGTTGAAAAATGTAAAACTCTAACCTTTTCCAGAAAGAAAACGTCTCTCTTTTTTGACTATTCAGTAAATCAAATTAATCTACAAAGAGTTACAGAAATGAGAGATCTCGGAATTATAATGGATGAGAAACTAAATTTCACTGCTCACATTCAACAAATTGTAAATAAAGGTATGAAAACTTTAGGATTTATATTAAGAACAATAAAAAAATTTCAATCGTTACAAGTAATTAAATTATTGTACATATCCCTAGTTAGAAGTTTAATTGAACATAATTCCATAGTGTGGTCGCCTTTCTACAAAATACATATTCACAATATTGAAAGAATTCAAAGAAAATTTTTGCGTTTCATAAATTTTAAAGTAAACATACCTTTAGAGAACATAAATTACCCATCGTTAATGAATATTTTAAATATTCCAACATTAGAAAACAGACGGAAAATTAACGACCTAACCTTTTTACTAAAATTGTTAAACTGTAAATTAAATTGTTCTGAACTCCTGCATTTAATAAACTTGTACATACCCAATCGAACTACAAGACAGACATTAACTTTCTACATATCTTTATCCCGTTCTAACTATAGTTTAAATTCACCAATTCAACGCTTACACAGTCTTGGTAACAAATACTTAAATGATATGGATGTATTTGACAATAATCTAAACTTGGCAAATTTCAAAAGGAGGATGAGTGATTTGTTTCTGCCTGGTTTATAAATTATTGTTAACTACAACTTTTTACATTATTTACTTATTTGTTATCAATGTCAGAATTGACTTGGTGGATATTGGACCGGTTTATTTTTTATTTTTTCTGTTACTGTTAGTTTTTGGTGCAGTTACTGAAATGTGTTTTGCACCTGTGTGAATATTATAAACTAAATATGTAAAAGCCCATATAGGGCGTATATAATATAATAAATAAAAAAAATAAATGCCATGTACAAATTTTGTATGAATAAAATTTTCGTGATTTTAAAAACGAAAACGGTCTTTAATTTTTGGACAACCCTCGTATACGAAAGAAGAAATGTGCTAAAGAGCACCAACTGTCCAGTAGGGTTGTGAGCAATATCTCACCTCAATCTCTCCCTCAGTTGTTTGGCCTGGATATAGTCCAGTGGCAGGAAGGTCTCTGGCTCCAGCATTCTCTCCTTGAGGACCTGAATGCACTTCCTGGCCGTCTTCTCCGTGTCTACCACGATGGCCTCCATGTACTTCCCCAGCACCTTGGTGATGGCCACGTTGTAGCGCTTGTGTGTGGGCTGGCACATGTTGATCATGCGGTCATACTGGAAAACAGATTTTAAAATGATAATATTAAATACAATAAAACTATCTCACTGATAAGTAGGGGACTAATGAGGCTATTAACGTCTACAGTTCATATGCTGAATCCATGTCTGGATCATTAGTTTAATCTCTAAAACTTATTACTCACGAGGTCAATATTACAAAATTAAGTATTTCTAAAAATAAATAAATTGACAGTACTTCAGTTGACCTGATCATCATTGGTGTTAGGGTATTTCACAGAGCAAATGATATGTAGAGATGCGCTAACACGCAAGGGGAAGAAACTAAAATAAGGGGGGCGAGCTAGGCGTGCCACCAATTTAAGAAAAACGGCAAATAAGTAAAAAGGTTCGGCTTGTTTACAAAAACTGATTATTTCATTAGTATTTAGTTTGACTCTTTTATTGATGTTTTATAATTTGCTTATTGCAGTCAAAATCATGCAGAACAAACTTGGACGACAATGAACTAGGCTGGTGCCAAAATGGGTGTCATGTGACTTTTCCTTTCAGTCAACGAAATGGTAAGTTAAGGCAAGTCTTTTCATTCTGACATCTGTGGTGTATTTAAAATTTTTATGTTATAAAAGGAGTGATGTTAAGTAAATGAAAGACCTTTGAACGGCAGATTGGCATATTACGGTTAGAAGGAAATTAAATATTTTTTACTTTATACTGTTATCTTTTAAGAACGGACGACTGTAAGAAATATTAGTCTGCATTTTCAGGCATAAGAATAATTTAATGTATCACATACATCGGGGTAAAGCAGTCGTTTTGAAATATCCAAAAATTGCACTACAGAAATAAAATCTACGCACGGGGGGAACATACACATAAGTGTGAGTGAATATTTTAATACAGATTGAACACCACATGTGGTCCTCGCCAAATAAGTCTAAAATGCCATTAAGAGGTTAATTTTGAAACTGTTAACAAACCATTAAATAATATGTTTTGCATTTTATAAGAGGGGAAATATACACAAGTCAGACTTATTTTACCAGGGCTATCCCCTCGTGCATGGAAATGTTCTAATTACCACTCCAGGAATCTCACGCTTGAAGCTCTCCACCACCTCTTGCTTCTTGCGGCGTCGCGCATCCTCATGCTTGTCCACACGCGCGTCCCCCAGCTGCTCGCCCACCTGTTCCAGTGCCGTCTGCAGCTCGGCGGCACGTCCCCGCCCTGCGCCCACATCCGTCTGGAGCTCAGTGCGCAGGCGGCGCTGTTCTTCCAGGGCTTGCTCTGATGTCCTGGACAGATGTGTTGGTTAATAACTTGACAGAATAAATCCATTAACGAGGGGTTTTCTTACTTATTTATTTTATTTATTTATTCATTCATTAATGCCCCAAAGGGCTTTTACATATTTTAACATTAAAATGATAATGTGTACAGAACTTAAAAAAAATAAATAACATGATGCATAGTTGGTATATAAGTGTAACATATTTATAATATATATGAAGGTATAATAATGTATAAGTGCATGCCACAGAGAAGTTACAAAGGGAAAGGTTTTTAATTTGTAGATACTACTTTTTTTTTTCCACATGATACATAATACACAAGTCCATAATATAATACTCTTATAATATGAGTGCATGACATTGTGAAAAAAAAAATCATTGTGTTTTTATATTTCGGATGATGTAAAAATGTATGGAATTGCATAATACATAATCTGGTATATGATACATAGAAAGAAAAAAAGAGGAACAACTTTTTGGATTGTAGATGAGTATAAAGATAATATTTATAAAAAAATAATAATTAAACAATAGCTCTTATACGATGCTCTTATAATTGTTGCAACATAAAAATATCGTTCAGGTATCTTTTAAACATGTCTAAACTTATGTTAAATATATCTATAGCAGAGATGAATTTATTTCCAAGTATATGTAGACGAGAAATGGGTGCATGCATTTGGTAGTTTGTCCCAGAATTATTGTTACAGAATAACATATTTTGCCGAGTTTGTCGATGAGGTACTTTGAAATTGATTAGTTGCAGGAGTTCACAACAGTCTAATAAAGAATAAATAATTTTAAATAAAAAAGTTAAGTCTGTTATTTTTCTTCTGTTTTCTAAAGTATGTATTTTGAGTGTATTTAGCAAGAATGTATAGTTTATGTGTTGTATTGGTATGTGTAGTTTGAAGTTAATAAAACGAAAAAATTTGCGCTGCACGCGTTCAATATTTTTTATATGAATGATATAGTATGGGGACCACACTATTGAATTGTATTCTAATATGCTGCGCACTAATGACAAATATACGATTTTTATAACTTCCAGCGAATCAAAGTCTTTGATAGTTCTAATTATAAATCCCAATGTCTTCATACCTTTATTAGTTATATGTTGTATGTGATTTACAAAATTTAATTGTGTATCAAACAAAACTCCGAGATCACTAATTTCGTTGACTTTTTCCAAGATTTTGTTATCTATAGCGTAGTTAAATGATAACGGGGTTTTGATTCGACAAAATGTCAGTGTCTTGCATTTATCAACGTTGAGAAATAAGTTATTAGAGATACACCAATTATGTAATTTATCGATGTTTAACTGTAAGATTATGCAGTCGCTAATATTGGATATTTCTTTGTATAGTTTAATATCATCGGCAAAAAGTAGAACTTCTACATCGTCGAAACAGGTTATTATGTCATTAATGAATATTAGGAATAGAATGGGACCGAGATGACTTCCTTGCGGCAGACCACTAGTTGCATTAAGTACCTTAGATTTTAAAGACTTAATTTTGACGAACAAGATTCTGTTAGATAAGTAACTTGAGAACCAATCCACCATGTTGCCTCTCAGTCCTAGTGCATATAATTTACTAAGTAATAATTTATGGGATACTTTATCGAAAGCTTTTGAAAAGTCTGTATAGATACTGTCAACTTGTTTTTTATTCGTGAAGGATTCCGTAATATAGTTTTGGTAAAGTAATAGATTAGTAGTAGTTGATCTTCCACTGACGAACCCGTGTTGTTTTTTATCAATTACTTTGAGTATTGATGGATAAATTAAGTCGAGAACAAGGGATTCAAAAATTTTTGGGAGTGCTGATTGTATACATATAGGATGATAGTTTTTTATGTCTGCGTCATCACCTTTTTTGAAAATTGGGGTAATATAACTAGATTTCCAACGAGTTGGAAAATGTCCAGAAGAAAGTAAATTGTTAAATAATATGCTAAGTGGACTTGATATTGTAGATGCGCATTGTTTAAAAAATATTGGCGGAATGTTGTCTGGGCTTGCAGATTTGTTGGGGTCAAGGGAAAGTATTTCATTTAGGCAAGATTCCCGTGTAATGTGGTAGTTCTGTAAATGTAACGTGTTATGATATGTATATGATGGTATTTTATTTTCAGATATTTCGTCTTCGTATACGCTTTGGAAATGATCCGCAAACAAATTAACAATGTCGATGGTGCTATTAGCTATTTTTCCATCATAGTGCATTGTAGGGGGGTAGTCTGAGCTTTCATTGTTTAATTTTTTGACAAAATTCCATAGGTTTTTTGACTCCAGTGCATTTTTCTCAATGGAGGTGGTGTGTGCTTTATAGCACAGTTTGGATAGTATTTTACATTTTTTTCTTGTTGCTGAAAAGTTTGAGTAGTCATCGATTAGGTGAGTAAGTTTAAAAATTTTGTGTAACTGTTTTTTTGTTTGAGCAGTAATATAAGGTCCGTGGAGAACCAAATTGGATATGTTCTATGTTTTGGTGAATACGATGGTACATAAGATTTTATATTGTTGGAAAATGTTTGATAAAGTTTCTCCAAGGTTTGTTCGATATTACTATCATCAGTCAAGAAAGTCCAATCAGTATTACTGAACTGGTAATTAATAGAAATGTAATCGGCGTTTTTGAAGTTGAGTGTTGTTTGTTTCAATGTGGGTTTGTATATGTACATATTAACTGTAAGGTGTAGGGGAGGATGATGACTATCCACCGACATGAGCGGATCGTTTGACTTTTCAACAGACAGTTTAGAGCAGTTAGAGAGAGCTAGATCTAAAAGGCGGTCACATGTATTGTACACAAAATTATGTTGATGTAAATTCAAATACTTTATCGTACGTATCACTTCACGTGCTGGGTCATTACAACTTTCATTTATAATATAGCCATTGTCACTAAAATTACATTTCAAATTGGGAAGATTGTAATCACCAACGATAATAATTTTAGATGTAGGATGTTTTGAAGTGAGAAATTCAATGTCTTCACAGTGTTTCTTGTATGTTTGAATATCAGAGTTTGGCGGTATGTATATAGTTCCAATGATGATTTTTTCCATGGGGGTAATAATTTGCAAAAATAATTGCTCCAGCGAGCTATTTTGTGTTTAGTTTTTTTACTGATAAAGTTTCCTTAGTTGCTATCAGAACTCCGCCTCCTCTTGATTTGGTACTAGATTTTGAGTTTCTGTCGCACCGAAATATCTTGTGGTTCGTAAAACCAAGTTCTGGAGACTTTATTTCTGGGATGAGCCAAGTTTCAGTAAGGATGAATATATCATGTCTGTGTAAAGGTGCTGCTGTTTTAAGATCATGTAGTTTCGTACGAAGTCCTCTTGTATTTTGGTAGATTTTTATTTTTTCAGGGCATTTGGTCCGGCATTTTCGGTTACTTGGGCAGCATCCATTTATGGAATTAGGTTTTTTGAGACATTTTTTATTATCGATGGTTTGTTATTAATAAATTTTATTGTCAGTCCTACTTCCCCTTCCAGGGTACGGTTTGCCAGGGATTGTCTAAGATCATAAAGATATTGCCTTTGCAACGGAGTTTGGTCCGAAAAATTTTTATATTCAGTGTTTGACAATGTTAGGTTTTTTCTACGCAATATATTTAAGACTTGCGACGGATTGTTGAGTATAACTTTCAGTGGTCTGATTTTATTTGGTTTTACCACGCAAATACGGAAAACGTTTACAGAGTTTTCGACAAGCGTGTTGTCGATTTTGGTAAGTATTTTTATTATTTCCAGTTTGTCCTGATTGACTCGGTCCAATTGATTCACCAATGTGCTTTCGGGTACATTTGTAACGATTAAATTGTTTGCTCTCACCTTTCTTTCTCTAACTCGTCGGCTGCTTCGCACATTTGAGCTATTTGTACCCCATGATTGGCAGTATTTGGCAGGGACTGGGGCGGAGGCTGGAGCGGCTGGTTCTCTGAGATACGTTGATAAGTCTTAAGTTCACCTTCTAAAAAGCCCATTTTAGCTGCAACTAGGCTTATATTTCCCAGTAGTTCCGAGAGTTTGGGTGTCAATTTTCCCATTTGTTCTTTGTTGAATTTGTTTGTTGGATCCATTATAGTAGTATTTAAAGTATGTATAATATTATTTGCCAAAGTGATAAAAGAATAGGTATCACAGGTGTCCATCTTATTTCTGCGAGATGCGGTCCGAAAAGGTTTAGCGGCCCTGCGTCGTATAGGCGGACTAATGTTCGATGCTTGCAACGTAGAGTCGGCTTACACGCACACACACACTGAGAGTGTTCGGACTGAGTGATCGGCGAGTTATCAATTATTTTGACAGTAAATCAGATTTTAAAATTTAGATTTAGGTTCACACTGAGACTTTGAAATATCTCGAAACTTCTTTATTGCACTGATAATGTAATTGCATGTATGTTATAGTATTGTTTTTACACAAATTTGTGAAAAATATTTATTTATATTGTTTTAAACGGGAGTGAATTTAATAGCGGTATTCTGTACAGCGGTGTTATTGTTGTATTCGAAGTAATCTTACGAAGTAATCTTCCTCTTAGACTAACTAACCTGACCTAGAATGAGCTTCCATGCCACACAAATGATTTAAAAATGTTCAGAAACCATGAAAATGTCCCTGAAATGTGGCTCTGTGACCTCTGGTTGGAAAGAAGCGGTCATTCATCCTATACCTAAGAAAGGTGACCGCTCCAACCCCGCTAACTATCGCCCCATAGCGATCACATCAGTTCTGTCCAAGGTGATGGAACGTGTGATCAATGACAAACTGCTCACATACCCCGAGAAGAACAAAATTATTAACGACTATCAGTACGGATTCCGGCGGAACCGCTAGTGCGGTGATCTTCTCACGTATATGACGCATGTTTGGGGGCGGTGCCTGGAACGTTATGGTGAGATTCAAATGGTCTCACTGGACATTTCTAAGGCCTTTGACCGGGTTTAGCAGCGAGGACTTGTCAACAAACTGCCTTTTTACGGACTTCCTGTTTCCTTGTGTACGTGGATTGCCGACTTTCTGAGGGAGAGATCGATTCAGACGGTTGCTGATGGTTTCATCTCTTCCTCGCATTCAATAAATGCTGGCGTCCCACAAGGATTGGTTCTGTCTCCGACATTGTTTTTGTTGCACATCAATGACCTCTTGACATGTGCACCAATCCATTGTTATGCGGATGACAGTACAGTCCATGATACTTTTTTGTTTGACAAGTTCCAAAAGGGTACACAAACTCCAACGGCTCGGAGGGCTTTGAAGCAGAGAATGGACAGTTACCTCGAGAGGGTCTCCTTTTGGGATAAGAATAACCTCGTCGAATTTAATGTCTCAAAGACCCAATCATGTCTGATTACGTTTAAAAGGGATCGAAATGACAATCTAGTCTCCTTTAATGGAAGCAATCTTCCCAACAAGCCCTCCATTGATATGCTTGGTGTAACCGACGGCAGGCCGAGGCTTTCGATACCTTTCTTTTCTGGTGGGAAAGACCTCTTGTGAAAGACTGTAAATTTATAAGGCTCCGGATTCGAAGACACTCTCGTTCCCTCCGAGGGATGTCGGGTTGGTGGATGCTGCTGGTCGTCACGCACCCAGTGCTTTAAATATGGGGCACTAGGTGGGCGGTTGAGGCGACCCTTTACCTTGGGTGGCATTCTGCGAGCGTAGAGTTGGTGGCGACATCCTTGAAGGCGAGTGGCTGAGATCCGGTTCAAAAGATCACTTGTAATCGACGGCGGGCCGAGGCTTTCTTTTTTGTATCGAAAGATCACTCGTTCGCTCAATGTGCTTCCAGGAACTCTTTCGGCAACTCGTTCCCGTTCGAGTTAGTTCAGCCAAACAGGCTCGGCGACTGGCGAGTCAACAGATGGTAGAGAAGACGAAAGTGAAAGACCTTTGTTAATGTTCTGCAGATAAGTTACGACTGCCTTTATTTTTTTTTAAGTTGACCTATTTATGTTATTTGCCGAACGCATTAAGACTTTACCCCCACGGTGAGAAAGGAGGGGTCGCGCTCGCTAGGCTGACATGTGGCTTATATATTATGCGTCAAACTGTGGGCGACCCATTTGGCCAAATTATTTTCAGTCGGCGGTTGTCTAAATTAAGACATGAAAGAAAACATAAATACAACCACAGTTAAATTGACTCTCCCAGCGCAGTACTCCGCTATACTGGGCTGGGCAAGTTGCAACTCAGACATATAACGATGTTAAATATTATTTAAAACCATTGAGGCATCTCCTCATTACGGCATTATTCAAATTGTTTATTATGCCGCTCTGAGGAGGTTAACAAGTTCAATTTTAACCAAATTGCAAGAAACAGCTTACTTAACAATTACATTGATAAACGTTGAACATAAAACAAAAACATCAATAATTATAATTGTCAATACGGACATTATGACACTTCAAATACGGTATTGGACTCTATCGGACTTCCTGGGTGGTCCTAACAGATTTTATGAGGAATGCGACCAGTGGTGGGGAGTGGAATAGACGATCCATCAATAAGTTCAAAGCGTCTGGTACACTCGGTATAACCTTAAGTGACCAGCTCAGGTATGGGGGTTCCATCGAAACCAGAGTAAAGTTGTAAGTGTAACTCTCAGAAGCTGGGCGTATTGTACAGAGCCCGCAGATACTTTAATAGTACACAACTGCTGACCCTGTACAAATCGCAAGTGAGCCCCACTGTAGAATTTGGCAGCCACCTCTGGTCGGGAGTCCCAAAATATCTGAAAAAAAACCCTCGACTCTGTGCAGAAACGGGCGGTCCGTTTGATAAATTCGCCGATCTTAACAAACGGATTGCAATCTTTGGAGCACAGACGTTAGGTGGGAATGATGTCCTTGTTTTATCGGTATTTTAATGGAAGATGTTCTGAGGAACTAGCGTCATTGATCCCTTCGGCACCGGTGCATAGTCGGGAAACCCGCGAAACGCGTGCCAAGCATTTGCACACAGTAGACATTTGTCCCATGAGAACGGGTCGCTTTTACGACTCGTTCCTGTGTTCCACAGCTCGGCTGTGGAATGATCTGCCGGCATCTGTGTTTCCTCCATCCTACAACATGGGTCTCTTCAATACCCAAGTTCACTCCTTCCTATCCCCTAAAAGACCCTCCACACAGCATCCCCAAAGATGATATAGGCCTTGAGGGAAATTATTTCCTTTAGAGTCTCCTGTGTGGACTTAGCGTAAAAAAAAAATGGAATTAAAGAGATCATTCTCTTAGACCTCGGAGTTCCATATTTTTAAACTTATTTATAAGTTAAAAAATTTCACAATTTAATGAAAATGGATATTTAAATAAATTAAATATGCAGACGCGTTAAAAGAGGAACGACCGGCTAAACTTACTTAATGTGCTCAGCCAGCTTGTCGATCCTCTTGATAGCCTCTGCCTTCTCGTGACCCTTCTGGCGGTGCTTGTTTTCCAACTCGCTCTTCTTGCGGATCTCGTTGTCCAGGCGATCCTGGTCTGATTTCTGCTCCCGGTTCACCGAGTCCAGCTCCTGCAGGCACATGGCTGACTTCATGGACGCCTGCTTCTTCAGTTGCTCATACTCCCTGACCTGGAATTAATAACAAATATGTTTTTTTTAGCACAGGTGGATTTTTATATGGGAAATATGGAGAACTCGACGAATGACTAATCAGTATAAATAAACTGACTGAATGGTATATTGCGAGACTATTAAAATTTTATTCTTACACCGAGGCAACTCATGTTCAGGTCGGCCTAGTCCGAGGCGTTATAGGCTGGTTGAACAGACTCATATGAATGTTGTAAAGTTTGTGGACAGAGTATACTTTTTATTTATTTATTTTATTTTGCAAAAACAGTTATAAATACCAATACAATGCAAAAGCGATAAAAAATTACAGAAATATAGTTAGCACAATTATATAACACAGAGGTAAAACAAAAATAGCTACAAAGAGTTATAAGTAGGAACATAATGTTATAACATAATAAGTTCGTGCTTAAAATTATTGTAGGTCATGTGAAAAATATCCACATTTCCTGCGAGGCAGTTAATTAACCTAGTAAGTCTTCCCAGAGGCATCACCATTGGTAAGTTAGTTCTGCACCTGGGAAGAAACAGAAGCCTGTGTTGGCGGCCTCGCGTGAAATTATCAGGGACATAAAATCCTATTTCAGCCATGATGTCAGGTATTGCTAATACACCGTTCAATAGTTTATGAGCCATAAGTAGTAATGCTATATCTCTCCTAGAACTTAGGCTGCAAATACCCAACATTCCCGAGATAAAAGCAGTTGGAAACAGCCATGGGTAAAAACCGAACTCTCTCATGTAGAGGAATCGTAAGAATTTCTTTTGGATTTTCTATACAACACATGCTGGGTTCACATTATTGGAATGACTTGCCCGTCTGAGGTTAGAAACTGGATTTGGAAACTTTGAGAGCTAATTAAAATGCACACTTTTTAGAAAAGGCCAACTCATGAAAACGTAAAGTGACCTTGATGTATTACCTGTGCCTCTTCCAAATGAACGTCCCTCCCTTGGCTTTGGCTTTGGCCGGCCACGGTGGCCTCCCACTCCGTTTTGGCTGTCTCCACCACGCGCAGCTCCTCTTCCAGCTTGCGGATGTCGGCCTGGTGCGCGTCGTTGGCCTTGCGAGCCTGCTCCAGGGTCTTGAGCGCGCTGTCTAACTTCTTCTGGTTGTGGGTCACGCGTTCCTTGGCCTTGATGAAGGTGGGTCGCTTCTTAGATATCTCCACTTCCTAAACACCAAATGCATATTATCAACATTGAGACAGAAAAGTTGAACATTATCGGGTAATGGGTAGGCAGGTTACTCTTTCTCTTACGGCATTGTCATAGCAAAGGCATTATATTCATAAAACTTGAGATAATACTGTCTAAAGGTGTTCATAAATGGGCCAATAAAATTTGTCGATCGGCAATGTCAATGCGGGGCAATGTGCATATCATCCCATCAATAACGCTGTGTAACATCACAAGAGCGTGGCCCAAGCCTTTTCATAATTCCATGAACTCATATTGAAAACACAAATTCACATCACTAAATAACTCCACCAAATTTGGAAGCAAAATGAGGCGTGGCAATATAGCCGTATTTTCGGTAGCGAGGCGATCTTACCGGCAAGATGTGGTAATATGTCGACCAGAATAGGCAATACATGAACATGTTGGACCATGTTGCCTGACCATAGGGACATCTTGACGGCTGCACGCCGGCAATACATTCCCATAAGATCACGGGCACCTTTAGAATCAAGACCGGAAGGCAAATAATGAGTTAAGAAATTTAGTGATAACATACCACTTCTCGGATGTCTTGTTCAATTTTTGCCATTTCTCTCTGAATGACCCCCGCCTCCTTCTTCTTATCTTTCAGCACCTCCTCGGCTTTGGCTTTCTTCTTTTCGATCTTGGACATCTCCTGCTGCTTCTGCCCGAGGTCATCCTCGAACTGCTTGATGTCATTCTCATTGTGGAACAGCTTGAATAGCTGCAACTCCACTTGTTTTTCCGCCTATGCATAAGAGAAAAAACATAAATCACATTTTGGAACAGAACTTATAACAAACTATTTATCACATTTAACTTATTGATTGAGTCTTGCATCTATATAAGCTTCTCAAAATATCCCTGGGATAGAATGTATGTTAAAACTAACTAGTTCCACTTTCAACTGCTGATATTTCTCAGCCTCGTCTTTTTCCAGTTTGGCCTCCTTACGTTCGGCTGCTATTCCTCTCTTCTTCTGGTACGAAAACTGGGTCTCTTCGTCAGCCCTGTTCATTTCCAGTCGACAACGCTCGTATTCTTCTTTTAGAGCTCCAGACCTGCGGAAATATAATAATAAAAATAATTTTAAAGCTTCTTTGTAAATGGAACATGTGAAATAAGATGGAAGAGGTTTGTTCAAATATGAAACACTAGCAATATTACAGTTTGGCACGGACTACTTTTAAAACCCTTAGGTTTTGGTGTATCCAAAACATCCGCAATGGCTGCCCTGACTGCTAATTTAAGTACATATGTTATCTTTGGCCACCTGGAAAAGTTTACCATGTCAAGCTGTATGAAATGGATGCGTTCAAATATGGAACCTACAAATTATAATAGAGGGCATTATTTGTTCAAATAACATGCAATGTGATTATAGTAATTAAGAAAACATACCCGCTTATCTCTTCAAAGAGTGCCGTACACTCTTTAGGACTTTTCATGGCAATGGATTCCACTGCACCTTGGAAGACCAGGAAATTTTTAGCCTTCACATTGATTCCAATAGTTTCCAGCTCACTCAAGTACTGTTGGTTGTTGACTGACTTTAACAGAAAAGTCACAATAAAGAAAAAAATAACAATTATGTGATGTACTGAGATAAAATAATTTGAGTAAGTAAATAAATTTGTACTGCACCTAAGACATCATATAGACATACTTGTTAAGATATGTGTAAGTATTTGAAAGCAGATTTATGTATGTGCTAGCTTAATGCACTCATTTATTTCTTGAAACAAGTGCATCTGATAAAGCACAATATGAGGAAAGTTACAAAATTGTTTCATTTTACCTCGTTGTTGATTCTGTGATCAGAAGATTGACCCTGCACAGAGCGTTGGAAGTGTTTCTCGGTGCCATCTTCCAGAACAAATATGGCTGTTACTGATGCACTGTAAAACATTATTCATACTGAATAAAGGTATTTTTGCAATTTTTTTTACAAATTACTGAAGAACATGAATGGAAGGAAAACATGATAAGTATAAGGACAAATATTATACCTTCGGGAGATTGGGCGTTGGATAGAGGCTCCATGAATAAGATCAGATAATCGTTTTACACGTAGACTCGATGTTTTCTCTCCCATAACAAAACTGACAGCATCCATGAAATTAGATTTTCCTGAAATAAACCATTAAATACTGGTTACACTTTGTTCATTTTAAATGATAGCGCATGTAATGCTAATTAAATCGATTGCTTACCTGATCCATTTGGCCCGATTACTGCAGTAAAGGCTTTGAAAGGTCCAATCCTCTGTTTTCCCCTGTAAGATTTGAAGTTGTCAACATCGATAAATTTTAGAAACGCGGGCATCTTGCTTGAGGTGTTGTTTCACTTCTGGTCGAAAAGCTAAATGTTTTCCAACATTTCATTTGCTATTCAGGGTTTTTAGGTATTCGTGATATTATATTAATATATAGGTAAGGTTTTACGAATGACAACAGTAATTACGAAGAGCGGGAACAACAATGGCGTCAGCAAGCCATAGACATATAGACAATATATTACACACCATAGATAATAGATGTACAACTCCACTTTTAGCGTGAGTTCATATATGTACTGCAAATATGAATGTTTTTCTAAAGCTCCGCATGGACTCTATGGAGTTCATGGACCATGCTTTCTATGTTTGTCAAAGTGACATTTACTGAAATAAACATTGTCGTTTGTGGACGAATAAATTTAATTCCAAACATTGACTGAACATGGTCTGGGTTTCGTTTGAAACTCTCATTTTTTGTAAATAAAATATTACTGTGCAATATTTTAATATGAGAACGTTTATGTTTGTTTTTATTGGGATCACATTATTTATTATTTGGTTCTTCTTGATTGTAGATAATGAGTTATCAAAACCCGTGGTAAACCTTGCTTTACTTGAGCGGGAGGAGACCTTCCCTCAGATAAGAAATAATTTTGACATACAATATGTTTTGGAGAGTTCTCCCTGCTCCAGTGAGTACCTTCATAAAGCTTTAAAAAATATATAAATTTATTTCAAATCCTTACCCCGAAATCCGATTTCGATATATTTATTTTAGTAATCTTTTACAACCGTATAGTGTTCTTAATACGTATTTTGTTTAAAAAAACATTTTTATTGAACTTAATTACAATAAGAAACAGCTATTTCAGTCGGGGAAGACAACAAATAGTGCATATAAAATTAATATTTCGCATAAAAATTGAAAGAATCACAATATGCCATGTTAAGGCCGCTCTTTGACGGTCCGGTAGGGAATCGACATAAATCAGGTGCAGCAAAAATGCAGGAAATGTTTCACAATATTTCCTCCATTGACTCTCTGACAGGTCTGCAGTGATTTGTAGTCGCCAGTAAATTGTCGGTATTGCAATTTTTGTTATCACATTTACCGCTGAATGTTATCGGATTCAAAGGCAAAATGTCGAGTGAATTAAGTGAAGACGAGGCTCTGGTATGCTATTTTTTCCTTCGAATGAGACAAAAAAGGAGGAGGTTTTAGGTCCACCCCTACATTGAATGTAGCATTCATTGTATGTTATTTATTGCTGCCAGGGAACTGTCCAGAGGTGATGTCAAATTCCGGCAAATGTACTGAATTTAAAAAAAAAACATTCCAAGAACTGGTCTAGCACGTTACTCCATATATAAGAAGTCTTCCTATTGCACACCAAGCTTTCTCCATTGTCCCCTTTATTGCATATGCCAGTAATTTATGGTTATAAAGGCGTGCATATTTCTCTACCTCCATTATTAGCCGAAAATTCATCCCCGCTCCATGTTTGAACTCAAAGGATGAATGGTGTGTAAACGATCGAAACGCAGTGCATAGATTTACTGGATGCGTGTTTACTGAGAAGCTACTGAACTGTTGTCTCGCTTGTGGTATAACAGAAGTACGTCGCGCCGCTCCCGCTTCCCCCGAGTGGTGAGCTAGCCCCCATTGAAATGTATGGCGCAGTGCCCTGTCGGTATCACGCATAAGGTTTATGTCGATTCCCTACCGGACCGTCAGAGAGTGGCCTTAAACCTATTTTATGTGACATTTGCCGATAGGTACTGCTAACCTAAAAAAGAAAATAAACTATTTCACTTGGGGGGACATCAAATAATGTTATTATTTTTTTCTTTAAAACCAAAACCATGAATCTATGAAATAGCTTTTAGGTTCTTAGTTTGGGTTATTGAAAAATAGGAAAAATAGTTACATGACATAGGGTTGGCAATACCTATTGGCAGAAGTCACATCAAATCATTTTCTTATGTGGTACTAGTGATTTTATGTGTATATTAATTTTTTAATCTTAATTTGAGTGCATTATTTGGTGTCTCGTCCAACTGAATTACTTGTGTCTTATTGTAATTAAATTATATTAAAAAAAAAAGCATTTTAAGAATACTCTACGATTGTAAAACTTTACGTATATATTTTTTTTCATTACAGCATTGCACAAGATAATAATAATTGTAACGTGTTATGTTGGGCATGTTGAACTCCGTAGTGCTCATAGAAGAGCCTTGTCATCTGAAATGCTCGAACAGCTTGGTATAAAACGAGTCTTTCTTCTGGCCAGTATTCCCGAGTATGATAAGTAAGTCCAGTTAATGTGCATGAGATGGAAACCTGTTTTTTAATTGAAGAAATTGTAAGAAAACTCGTGACAAGTGTCCCGTGCTGGGTGTAAGACATACGTATCTATAATATATTTTCGCTTTCCAGAAAATTCATTTCTCAAAACGCTATCAAAGATGAGAGTGAGCGCTATGGAGACATTGTTCAAGGAGATTTTTTGGAAGCATATCGGAATCTAACATTTAAACACGTGATGGGATTATCTTGGGCCGCCTCACGCTGCTCTACGGCTAATTTTATCATCAAAGTAGACGATGATATTGTTTTCAATATCGCCAGCATTGTTGAATACTTGAATAAATTTATTAATGTGAATGTAAGAAGTTTCTTGCTAGGATATGTTATGAAAGGAATGAAGCCAATTCGCATTCTAGAAAATAAATGGTTTGTTACTATGTCGGAGTATCGTAAAGCATTTTATCCCCCATTCGTATCAGGATGGATGTATACAACAACTCCGCAAACAGCAGAGAAACTTGTATCTCAAGCCATGACTACTCCGTATTTCTGGATTGACGATGTTTATGTTACAGGAATACTAGCTTCTAAAATAGGAATACACCTGAAGGACATTAAACCTGACAATATTTATTTAGAATATTCCGAGTTGATGGACTGTTGCATTACGGATATGATGAAAAAGAACATATCTTGCGAGTACTCTGTAGCCCCTAATGGAGGTGATAATAATAAGTTTATGAAGTACGTGACTGCGTTGGAATACTGTTCAGTGAGAGATTGCACTGTGAGACCAGATGATAAACCCCTGAAGAAAACTTGTGTGGCTGCAAAGAATCTTCTTCCCCTTGAAAACGGAAAACCAGTAGTCAACCTTTTGAGACTTTAAGTTAAGTGTTTGAGGAATTTTATTCAAGTTAAATTATTCTAATAATGTGGTCAACGAAACATTCCATATGATTTTATGAAGAAGCCATGTATTAATAACAATTAAACTGAATAGTTTTTAAGATTTCTATGAACTTTTATCATTCCGTCAATTTATACGATTGTCGCGATTTATAAGAATATTTTAAAAGGAAAAGCATTTTATACTAGGCTAAAAAAGAATTGAACCCCATTTTTTTGTGGGTCGATTCATAGCTTATGTATGAAAAACAATCTATTTTTGAGTAGGTGACTATTTTTTTATATTAATCTTTTGAAATGTATCAAGTGTTGTGACCATATAAATCATCTGTAAAATACAAAAGAACTGAATAAAATGATATTATTATTTGTACATTTATACAAAAAAGATTCTCAGCGGCCAAAAACGATGTGTTGTATGTTGTGATGATTCAATATCTTTGATATAATCATTATCTCTAATACAAAGTATGTAGCAAATAAACCTGCTATTCTGAAAATATGTTTTAATAAATGAATTAAAAATTAATTTATATTAACCAATTTATTAATATATATATATATATATAATATCAACGTGTTTCGAAAATATTATCATCATTTTTATTTTATGTGAGCAATTTATAAGACAATGCTTTTTAATCAACTTTGGACTGTGAGTTTGTGTATGTTTTGTTTACTCAGTATTGTAGCTATCCGTCTATAAATTTTGAAATAAAAAGTCAAATTAACAACTTTTTCATATATTTATTTATTATGTATTTTACAACATTTTGCATTATCCTACAATATCCACATATTGAAATATTAATAAATACTATGGAACGTACAATATCTCTAACACAACAATTAAAATAAATTAGTTGATTTATCAATTGCATTTCTAATGATCAGAGGAGTTAATTATTATTTGCGATTGATTGATTTATTTACAAATTGGAAGATTTAAAGACAAAAAGTTGTAGGAGAATACTTTATGTACATGAAAATTTATCAGTAAATTAATGGTGGAATATACAATAACACAATGCACAGCTCCATGATTATATTACCACGAGTATGCAGGAGGTTGAAACATAATATAGATAATACATTATATCACTTTTGTCCTTCGCTGTTTAATTATTTTACAATAAACCTCCCGAACAGTGAACCATTTCCAGCGGGCTTCTGGAAACCGTTCCCGTTCAAATTAAATAAATAAATACACCTAACAGACACACATTTTCGTAATACTTATACGATTCAATAATTTTAATATATTTTCTTCTCATGAATAATATACCTAAGAAGTTTATGGTTGCTATTATAGAACTGAAAAGATAATCTTTGAATAGATAGAATAAAAGAAACTACAGAAGGACTACGGGGAATTGGACACAATAACTCACTGGGCTCAATCGTGAGGTGGCCAATATTTCAAATGTGATGTATTATTTAAGTAGATAATGCCTTATAGCGATTGAACTAAACTTTAAACTAAATTCACCGAATTTTAAATATGTAGCTGTGAGCTAAAAGAATGTGTTGATATTTATTTATTTTATTTCATAAAAATTATCTTAATAGAATGTTACAGTTCATAATATGTTTATTTATGTATTAATCATTGTTCCTTACAAGAGCTGTAATGCCATTTTTTCACGGTTCATCAAACTTAACAATCAACATCACAATGCCCAAATAGACAGCGCTCATCTCCTCCTATGGACAAAATAATCCACGTCAATGTATTTTTGCACTGTGACATGAATCAAACTTGCTGCCTTCTGACTCAAAGACAAATGCTAAAACCATTATGCTACCTAGATCGCCTCATACTCAATATTTTTATACAGTATTTTTTGGCGTCTACCATATCTAGATGGTACGTATTATAGTTTTAGGTAAATAGGCTGACTACCAAGATGCTGCAGGTGGTATAATTAGGAACTAGAGATGTCAACGTTCCTAATTTTAGCACCCGCAATCTCTCAGTGGTGGAAGTATAATATCTTATCATTTTGAAAATGTACAAATTTCATATAATCTAAAAATATAATATATTTATTCAATAAATGATAATTAAGTACACGCGTAAAATGAACATTAATTTCAGGACACACATAAAGACAATATTTATTTTGTTTACAAAAAATCAAAAGATTAGCCAAGACCTGCTAACTATCCATACGTGCATGGGTATGCAGGTAATATTTATATAAAAGAAAGCATTCAAACATGTGATAATCTTCTGAATGTTCCAACGACTTACATATTATTATAAATTGAGGAATAAACAATGATTAATATTAATTAAAAGCATTTGTATCAGAAATCCCTCTATGGCAATTTTTATTTTTTTTTATTTTGGAACTCTTTTCTTATAATATTTATTTCACAATAAAACACATTCTGTGTAAATAATCTTTATTACTAACTAGTTTTACATTATAAATGTTATCTTTATAAATTATACATAACTTGCTTTATTTGCCTTAAAATTGGAAGCGAAGCTTGTTATATTGTAAGATATCAGTAGATATAGATTTAAAGTAGTATTATATATTCTCTACATATTGTTGATATGCATTGTGTTTATAGTATAATAATAAATACTGAGCTGATTTTCTAAAAGTTTATATATGTTTTTATAGTTTCATGTTCTATGGTAGGTATTCGAGAAGATAGGTTTTGAGCAAAACAACAGTCTAAAATGGCTTTCCAAAATAAATGACATAATATCAATACATGTTTATAACATAGTTTATTTATACATTCTCAGTACTTCTATGATCGAATGCTATTAGCCGTAATATAGATACGTAATGATATTGGAATGGTATAAAAATTACATTAAATACAGTATCTGCCTTAATTTGATTACGGTGGAAGCTGTATTTACACAGTGACTTCTTCAGTGAAGCGACTCTTATCGTCGAGGTTTATGACGATGGCGTGCGTTCTGGCGTGGCCCGACTTGATGGGGTTCCGGGGGGACTTGCTGGAGGTGTTGTTGGGGCTGCTGTTATCCACCTCCACGGGGCTGCCGCTCTTGGGGGGCGCCCCCGCGGAGTCAGATTCGCTGGGCTCCGTGGATTTGTCGAAGGAGCGCTCACTTCTCTCTCCCACGGTGGAGGTGACGTCATTCTCCACATCCACACTGGACCCTTTACTTAAACACTTATCACAACCGTTCGCACCGGCTTCGTTCTTGAGTTCCTTAAGTTTAATGGGACTAGAAATGGGTGGATCTTTTTGTCTAGATTTAGAATGATTCACGACGTCATCATCGTGTGATTTGTTAACTTTGTCTTTTTTACTAATTGTATTGTCATCGCACTCGCAATTCTTAATGGGACTAAAGGTGACGTTGAGGCGCTTGGCCTTGGTGGTGGAGGCCGAGGACTCGCAGGCCTCGGTGATGTACTCACGCCCGCTGCTGGTGGACTCCTCGGCCGGCGTGATGGCGTGGGAGCAGCTCAGCTTGTCGGCCATGGCAGAGAACATGCTGTTGATGCCTCCCTTCTTTTTCTTGTCTTCCGGCTCCTTCTCTTCCTTCAACGTCTTCCCGAGGGAGTCTTGTCTCACGGCCGCCTCCTGCATGGCTGATATTTTAGCCGTGAGATGCCTGTTTCCGTAGCGCATGTTTTTATCTTTCAAGCTTTCCAGCTGCGTATAGAGACGGCGGAACTCCTCCTGAAATGTTAAAATACGCCACATTAAAAATAGGTAATAGTAATAAAGAACACCATGATTCTGTACCTATTGGTTTATAAAAAAAATATTGGAAATCCTTTTTATTCTAATTTACAATAAACAAATTAATTATTCCAAAACATGAGAAAAATGTTTGAATTTGAAATATGTATTCCGACTCGAAAACCATCTGATGCGATATAAACAATATTTCTGAACACAAGCAAAAAGTTATACAGAACCAAATATCAAAAAAGGTCAAAGCATAAAAAAACATTTAAAAAATCTGAAGGAATATACATTTTATATAATCAGGTAAGCTGCTCTCTGTATCCGTTTGTTTGTACATAATTAGATAGAGACTAAGAGTAATATTTGTACAGCGCCCTTGAGGCAATTTTTCATAAAAATGGCATTATGATTTATTGCAATAATTATTAACATTTTTTAATTTGTACAAGTTTGTGGAAAATATTGAAACTATTTCTTTAGAGTTTTGGAGAAATGCTGACCCCTTAAAAATTGACGCCTAGGCAATTGCATAGGTTGCCTAGACCTAAATACGGTATTGTGCTATGCACAGCTATTTGATAAACCACCTAAGAAATTTATAGCGGAAGCAGATGAGTTTAATGCTGGTACGGATCTATAAGGGAGGAAAACCCTTTATTATATTGTAAACGTTGATAAAATGCATTTTTTACACAAAATCTTAAGCACAATAAATGCACAATTACAATCATAGGCAAGTCTGAATAGAATTACACAGAATCGAATGAAAATAATTTTTTTCATAGAAAAACACAAAATAGATCAGAATGCTTGTATAAACTATACATAAAAAAATCTACAAACGTAATGGCATAATCCCACATATTAATTTTAGACCAGCGGTGCACAACCCGCTGCCCGCAAGCCCGTTTCGTGCGGTCCTTTCGAATGGCCCATTTGGCTAAATAAAATATCCAAAAGTTCAAAAACACTTATTGGTTTACCCTGGCCTTAGAAAAGTTAATTGCCGTTGCGATTCGTAGTATGAACGGGTTCTGTTTTGTAGGGATATGCGACCAATATTTAAATCAACCGTCCAAAATTGCAAGCTTATTATTTTCAGAATGACAAAAAACGACAGCAGTTTTTGAACTTGTTGAAATTTTTCACTTTCGGCGGTTTGCTTGTGGGTTCTATGGTTGATTTATTAAATGGTTTCCGTTTTACAAAATACAAAAAACCTACCAAATTTTACTTGAAAAGCCGGACTGATAAATTACATATTTTTTAATTAATTATGATAGGGCGACCAAAGATGTAACATTACTTTAAAATAATATGCGATTTAGCCATCTAGTTAAATTACTTTATAATATATGTCTTTTGGCTCCGGACGGTTGGGACTCTTGTACAGTATTCACATTTTTTTGTTTTTGTTTTTATATGAATACTGCACAAGAGTTCCAAACTGCTCCCAACCGTCTGGAGTCAGTGAGACTATGGCATTCCCAATTGGGGAATGTTGTGAGGCTGAAGGTATTGGCGCCAGCGCCCTTGAGGTGATTTTTCACAAAAACGGCGCTATACAAATCATCCAATTATTATTTTTATTATTATTATTATTGGGGAGGGGAAGGATAACGGGGAGAGGAAGGTGGGGAAAAGGGGAAATACCTGGCTATTCAGATCTGGTCACCAAACACGGCTAAAAGCCATTTCAAGCAACGTTCCAATTCTGAATGTTGGTCTTTCACCAGGGCGATACTGAGAGTACCTTCCACTCTTATTAAAAAAGACGTTTAAAAAAAAATGCCAATAAAAAAAAACTACACTAGCAACTGCACCGACTGCAAAGTTAATTATATCAAGCTGTAGGCACCTACCCCCAGGTGCCCACGAACAAAATGAACGTGGATAAACTGGCCCTCCGGATAAAATGGTTGTGCATCACCAAAACCACCTCTACCCATCACTGCTTTGGACAGAGACACTACAAATACCACACAATGAAAGCATTGAATAATATTGTTCCCAAAGACAAAACAGAAAATGTTACCTATGCAATAAATTATCAAGTGGATAAAAAAAATATATCCATATGTATGTATGTATATGTGCATGTATTACACAGAATATACATTTAATGTTACAATGAGGAACTCCTGTCCAATTTTTTGTAATTTTTTTTTTATCTATAATGACATTCAAACTTAAATTTTTTTTTTTTTTTACAGTAACTCCACACAGGAGACCAAGGAGGAAATAATTTCCCTCAAGGCCTATCATCTTTGGGGATGCTGTGTGGAGGGTCTTTTAGAGGATAGGAAGGAGTGAACTTGGGTCTTGAAGAGACCCATGTTATAGGATGGAGGAAACACAGAGGCCGGCAGATCATTCCACAGCCGAGTTGTTGAACACAAGAACGAGTCGTAGAAGCGACCCGTTCTCATGTCACAAATGTCAACCGTGTGCAAATATTGGGCGCGCGTTTGGCGTGTTTCCCGACTATGCACCGGTGCCGAAGGGATCAATGACGCCAGTTCCTCGGAGCATCTTCCATTAAAATACCGGTAGAACAAGGACAGCATTCCCACCCGACGTCTGTGCTCCAAAGATTGCAACCCATTTGTTAAGATAGACGAATCTATCAAACGGACCGCCCGTTTCTGCACAGAGTCAAGGTTTTTTTTCAGATATTTGGGGACTCCCGACCAGAGGTGGCTGCCAAATTCTACAATGGGGCGCACTTGCGATTTGTACAGGGTCAGCAGTTGTGTACTATTAAAGTATCTGCGGGCTCTGTACAATACGCCCAGCTTCTGAGAGGCTAACTTTACTCGGGTTTCGATGGAGCTTCCATACCTGAGCTGGTCACTTAAGGTTACACCAAGCATATCAATGGAGGGCTTGTTGGGAAGATTGCTTTCATTAAAGGAGACTAGATTGTCATTTAGATCCCTTTTAGACGTAATCAGACATGATTAGGTCTTTGAAACATTAAATTCGACGAGGTTATTCTTACCCCAAGAGGAGACCCTCTCAAGGTAACCGTCCATTCTCTGTTTCAAAGTCCTCCGAGCCGTTGGAGTTTGTGTGCCCTTTGGGGGCTTGTCAAACAAAAAGCAATCATGGACTGTACTGTCATCCGCGTAACAATGGATTGGTGCACATGTCGAGAGGTCATTGATGTGCAACAAAAACAATGTCGGAGATAGAACCGATCCTTGTGGGATGCCAGCATTTATTGAATATGAGGAAGAGATGAAACCATCAGCAACCGTCTGAATTGATCTCTCCCTCAAAAAGTCGGCAATCCACGTACACAAGGAAACGGAAAGTCCGTAAGAAGGCAGTTTGTTGACAAGTCCTCGGTGCCAAACCCGGTCAAAGGCCTTAGAAATGTCCAGTGAGACCTTTTGAATCTCACCATAACGTTCCAGGCACCGTCCCCAAACATGCGTCACATACGCGAGAAGATCACCGCACGAGCGGTTCCGCCGGAATCCGTACTGGCGGTCGTTAATGATTTTGTTCTTTTCGAGGTATGTGAGCAGTTTGTCGTTGATCACACGCTCCATCACCTTGGACAGAACTGATGTAATCGCTATGGGGCGGTAGTTGGCTGGGTCGGAGCGGTCACCTTTCTTAGGTATAGGATGAATGACCGCTTTTTTCCAACCAGAGGGCACAGAGCCACATTTCAGGGACATTTTAAAGAGCTTTGTTAAAACTGGAGCGATTTCTGCAGCACACCTCTGCAATAACAGGGCAGGTATTCCGTCAGGCCCACTAGCTTTATTAACATCGAGCCCCCGTAAGACAAGGAGTACATCCCGATGCCGTATCCTCAGCTTTTTCATATAGAAGCCGCAGTGAGGAACCGACGGCGGGATGGCGGGATTTGCAGAAATTGCGACCTATGGAGCCCGCTAGCGACCAGAACGCCCTGCTGCCATGCGGGCAGGCAGCTAGCTTTTTACTGATCTGTAGGTCTTGCTCTAATTTTGACCTATTGATGATTCTCTTACTGTCCTTTGCCAATTTGTTATATGCTGATCTGTTTTCTGAAAAATATCAGTATACGAGTATTTAGTTTTTTTTTTTTTTAGTTTTCAAAGTTAAAATAATTTTCAAAGTTTTAATTTTTCAAAGCCCTCTAAAATGATCAAAATTTATGGCCAGTCGGTTTTGATCAGTTTTGAGGTTAGAATGTCAAATATCAAAACAAGGATGAGCTTTACTGTACATAATTTTACATTCTATTCATGGTAAACCATAACTAACCACAGAAGTAATAAAATTATGTGCCCTTTTAGAAACTTTAACTCAAAGAATAATAATAGTATTGACCATTAACATTATCATAATATCCGTATCGATCATTGGTTTGCTCATGAATACTCTAATTTATTTCATAAATAATAGTTTTTTGTATTGAACAACAATTATAGAGCTTATATACAAGTCACACAAATTAAGTTTAAATTTCGCCAAAACCAAAAAAAAATCATATTTAAAATACAAAACAAAATCGAAAAATATTTTTTTTTATACTAATCTAAAAACAGAATGCGCATGTGACGTCAGATGCTCCAAATGTAATGGTACCAATATAACACTGTGTTTTGATGAGATGATTCTTTGTTCACTTTTACATAACGATTTATAAATTCTACGTATAAAATAAAAGTTATATATTCAGAATCGTCGTTTGCTGATCTATATGAATACATATTTTTAAAGACATTATATTTGTCACTGCAGTTCCTTATTACTTAGACTATATAATATGATTAAAAAAGAGAAAAGTAAAATTACAACTTATTGACAAATACATGTTTTAATTTATTATTACTATATAATATGTTTTTATAAAAGATAAGTCACCTGGATGTCCTGTTCTGTGACCTTGGTGTACTCGCTATGCCCCGCCGAGGAGTTGGTGCTGGTGGCATACTGGGAGTTGCCACCCGAGCGGGACTTGGCGATGAACTTGCCCTGCGGCGTCTTGGCCACCATGCTGGAGCCCTCGTGCTCCCCCTTGCCGTGCCCCCGGTACACGAGGTAGGCCTAGAGAGTGCAAAGATAATAATAGTTATATATTATTAAAATTTACTTATTTGAAAAACAAATTATTTAACAACAAAATCTAAGAAAACTTTGACTGACAAACTTAGGAACAAATCTCTTTTTAGGACATTAAAATTGACGACTTTAGTTCATATTAAGTGCCATCATACAAATATAGAAGGAAGAAAACTAATATTGACATTGATATATCCTTTTGTAATACCTATAAGAAAGGACCAAAATCACAGACATACTTAGTTTCTAAAATGTGCATTTCAGGTAATAATAATTCCCAGACTAGACTGGCCATAAAATAAATTAGCACAAAGGCTAGCCGAGCCTATTGTAAAGTACTACATCGTAAAATAGACCAACCCTTAATTACTATTTTAGAAAGTCGGCAATTCCTTTGAGATTTTATTGGACAGCAATAAAAACCTAAAAGGAAATGAGCCGCCCTGCGAAGCGGCCTGCAAAACAATACCGGTAATAAAAAGATCCCTACAGGTAGACAGGCAACAGGGGCTCTCTGACGAGAGGACAGTGAGTGTTAGTCTTCCGCCGAGGAACGACAGTTGGCTTGAAACTTCTGCCCAGGAAGGTTCCTATTCTCGCTCCTCGGAGAGGCCGCCCAGGTCCTCTGACAATGAGGGAGTTTTACGCTTCCATCCGGGAAGGAAGTCCGATCTCCGCCCTTCGGAGATCTACGGCAGAGTCGCCCAGGCTCTGTACCGCGAGTGAGTGTTACGCTTCCATCCGAGAAGGAAGTCCGATCTCCGCCCTTCGGAGATCTACGGCAGAGTCGCCCAGGCTCTGCACCGCGAGTGAACCCCCGCTTCTGCCCAGGAAGTTACTGATTATCGCCGAGTTTGTACCTACTCCCGATCCGGAGGTACTTGGATACCTAGTGCGAACGCGAGGACTCTGCATACAAGGCAGCCACTGGACCCTGGACAGCCATAAGTAAAGGGAAGTGCCTCTGACTCTCATGATAATTCTTCCACCCTGTCAGCCAAGTGAATCTCTAACTTTAAGAAACAACTTTTTCGTACAAATAAGCCAGTGAACCTCTAATTTTAAGAATACAAACTTTTATGTAGATTTAACGATGTAATTAGTTAATTTTAAGTATAAAGACTTAACAAGTAGATTTAAGTACTTGCCTATCTAGTTTTATTGAATTTTTGTGTCTAATTAAGATTAACTCTAGTTTAAGACTAACCCTACGACTATCAAAATAAATGACTTGTTGTAACTACCTAAGATTGCTTTTCAGTTCCTAACCTTTTTGCGTTATTCCTAGAATTATACCCACTGCACAAACCAACGTCTTATCAACATAATATGATAATTTAATATATAGAGAAGAAAAAAAACATAGTATAATAATTAACTATAAAGAGATGTGAAAAATAGTATAGATAAAATAATGTTAAATATTTCCAGTTGGGACTCAAGTTTTATGCTTGGAAATAATTAGTGTCACTTGAATTTATTATTCCATAATTTTAAATTATTGAGTTGTTGGACAGGTCGTGTAAAGAAAAAAAAACTGTAGCGTAGTGTTTTTTTAAATATTTTTTTATATGAATACCGCACAAGAGTCCCAACTGCTCCCAACCGTCTGGAGCCAGTGAGACTATTGCATTCCCGATTGGGGAATGTTGTGAGGCAGAAGGTATTGGAGAGGGGAAGGAGAGGAGAAGTGTGTCATGCACTGTAAGGTTGTAGTGTTCTGAAAAGTGTAGCGGTTGGCCTGTTATACCTGACGGAGAATAAAAAATTGTCATTCTCAAATGCTTTAGTTTTTTTTGCAAAATTTTAGTCGAATTTATTTTTCTTTATAATTCCTTAAATTGAAATCTCAATTTGATGCTTACGAATTTATATTTTCTTTATTATTACCATTTTTTATGTATCGAGAATATATTTTTTTAAATAGTTCACGGATTAATTTGACGATCTGGGTTTTTTATAACTTCCAACACCGTTGCCGCCACCAGCTGACATAACACTATTATTATTATTATTTAGAAATGGAATTATTCCAATTGTTATTATTGAATTAGATCACTTAACTTAACCCAACCATACCTAAGTTAACCTAACATAACTTTCCCTAACCTAACTATCGCAACCTAACCTAACCCAACCAAACCAAACCTAGCCCAACCCTACCTAGAATAATCACTTTGCAAGGAAGATAATTACACGGAAAGGCATTTTTTTTCGTTTTTCTGTAATTTATGTATCGAAATAAATACGTATTAGACGTTGACGTGAAAAAACGAATCATTACGTTCTGCGTTGTTTCTTTAAAATAAACTGTTAAATGCGAATACGTGAAAATATTTAAATATATAGAACACATTATTTCTAAGACGAAGTATGTAGCTCTGTGTTGCCATAATAATGACATTTTGTCGTTCCAATATAAGAAATATCTTTAAATAAATGCCAAGCATAGGTACCTTGGTATTTGGTATAATAAATATAGGCTCCTACTTGATTTTATTCGAATAACTCAATGGTGCTGGTGTTCTATTTTTTTAAATGTATTATATATTGGAACATAAATATATCAAAACCACCTAGATCTGAGGTCGGGACGCTGAATCAAATCAGCATATTTACTTCTATGAGAACCCCCGAAAATAAAAATAAATAAATTTATACTTGAATTTTAACTAAAGAAAATATTTTTAAATAAAATAAAATATTACTAAAAACAAAAACAAAAACTTTTTTCTAGTATCCTGTAAAAGTTAAGAAGCTAATTTGATTCAATTTCCCGGCCTTGAGATTTAGGTGGTTGTGGTTTAAAGTAGTTCGCGTTTCACCAGTGTGGTCTATTAAGAGGTCTATTAAAGCGGTAATTAGACGATACTAGGACTGAGTCATACCTGTTCTTTTGCGATATTACCATAAAACGAACACATAACGATAAACTACTTTGTAGTAGTTTGCCTAACGGGAGCTTGTTATTCAAAACCTTATAGTAAATTTATATCTAAGGTTAAGTATCTACATAAAATAATAAAAAAACATATAATATTAATATTAATACTTAAATATATTTTTAAAAACAAAAAAACAAATGACAACATAAAATCGTACAAAAAATAATATTTTCCAATTATCCAATACAGAAAGTTCGTTTCGGCTAACAAAGTTTTCAACACATGATATTTAATAACTGTTTAGTTTTAATAGATTTTTATTTATTTCAGCAGGTGACATATTTAAACACCTAGAAATTAACTGATCTTAAGTTCTTTGTCCATATTTGTTTGTAAGCTTAGATAATACTACATGTAAATTAAAAATACAACAAAAATTCATTGGATATTGTGTACATATTTCAATTGTTCGAGTGTGTTACATAACATGAAGTTATGATTTATTATGGATGTATTGATCCAAATATAATGATTTTGGTTTAATAAAATGTCCCAGATACGGGGATTACCAAAAAATTATCACCGTTGGATCATCTGTGGCCTCTGACAATAAAATACGAAACTGTCAAGAACTACGTCCAGAAATCGGGTTTTCCCCCACGCGGATACAGATCGACAAAGGCCGAGCTTTCCGGTATGGTTGCTTCAGCATTTTTTGAATTCTTCTTTCCTCGATGACATTATAAAATAAAGAATTCAAATATTGTGTTCACGCATAATACTTGTGATAGGTCATTTTTAGTGGCTTTATAATTTTGCAACGAAAATAAAGTTTTTAATCAAAGTAACCATTGAACCGTTTCACTGTAGGATTATGCAAAGAGGATAGACCGCCAAACAACTCGGTCTTGGCACATACTTCTTGCTTAATTCACATTCATGTATTGTCTTATACAGATTATTCTGTTATTCTGACTATTGACGTGGCCCAACTTAAGTATTTGGTTCATTTGATCGTGTTATGTCTTCCTCAGGCGTCATCGACTTTTTCTTTAAATATACAAACTCGTTTTCTCATTCATACAAACTCTTCTATTGTCCTGACTTTTGACATGACCCGACTCAAGTAATTGGTTCAATTGATCGTGCCATGTCTTCCTCGGGCGTCACCGACATTTTCTGATTTTCTCATTCATACATATTTTTCTGTTGTTCTGACTCTTGACATGATCTGACTCAATTAATTGGTTCATTTGATCATGCCATGTCATCCATGGGCGTCACCGACTTCTTCAACCATTCTCATTCATACATATTCTTCTGTTATTCTGACGCTTGACATGATCCGACTCAATTAATTGGTTCACTTGATTGTGCCATGTCTTCCTTGAGCATCACCGACTTCTTCTACCATTCTTATTCATACATATTTTTTGTTGTTCTGACTCTTGACATGATCCGACTCAATTAATTGGTTCACTTGATCGTGCTATGTCATCCTTGGGCGTCACCGACTTCATCTACCATTCTCATTCATACATGTTCTTCTCTTATTCTGACGCTTGACATGATCTGATTCAATTAATTGGTTCACTTGATCGTGCCATGTCATCCATGGGTGTCACCTACTTCTTCTAACATTCTCATTCATAAATTTTCTCCTGTTATTCTGACTCTTGACATGATCCGACTCAATTAATTGGTGCACTTGATCGTGCCACGCCATCCTCGGGAGTCACCGACTTCTCCTACCATTCACTTTCACGTTAAACATTAACACTACAATTAAATGTAGTATAATGTCAGGAACTGAAAACGTGCTTTTTTCGGAATCAAAAGTAGTGCTCTAGAGGTGATTTTATATGCTGTATAAATCATCCATTTATTATTATTATTATAGATTAATCACCGAAAACAGGATTGTTTATTTTATCAAATCTCATAAATACTTTTAAATCGTCAATTTCTAATGTATCTGTCAAAAATAATGTCAATATAATATAATGTACCTACGCCTGCACGCGAGTATGGCGGCGGGCAGAACGCGTTTCAACTTGAAACTTGCCTGATACCGATATGGATAGGTACCTTGTATCTGTCAATATCGTATAACGATGAATACTTGAGATGATACTTGTATCGAATATATCGAGATCGGTCAATAACGCAACCGATCCGGCCGTTACGAATATGTAAGCGATATTTATTGAATACGTAATTTCTGATATTCAGTATTGGTATATCGTATATCGATATTTAGAACGCTAATATCTATGGAGCCAGTATCGATATATCCGATGTATGGCGGTATTATAATACGTATACCTGTTACGAATATTTTAGGATCAGGCCTAGACGATACCTATTTTCACCCAGATTGGACGTGAGTTCTTTTTCTATGGAAAAATGATGAAAATTAGAACGAGTTCTATTTTTTCGTCCAGTTTAAGATGGCGGACATTATGTCGTGATCAGCTGTTGTCTTCATCTGTCACTGTTTTCGTAAGTATGTTATGTGGAAATTTTGCGTGTTTATTTATTTTTATATTTAATATACTGATAAGACAAAAAAAACTATGTGTTTATTACTATTCAGTAGTGTGGATATTTTTGATAATTTTTTTACATTTTGCTTTGTGTAAATAATACGCGAACACATTGTCGAGTTTAGCGCGCTTTCTTTGACCGCTGTCATTCTTTTACGTAATTTTAATGTTACATATTTTGTGGAGATGCCGCGTGTTTATTTAGGAATACAATTTAGAACATTGTCAAAATGATTAAATGTAGATTAGACTGTGTTTAAATTGATTGTGAACGCGTGTTTCTGTCCAGAATTGTGAATTTCGCGCATATTTTTTTGACATTTTGTGAAGGTGCTCCAATTTTTGGACGATTAAGTACCATTCCAAAATATTCTTTCTTCTTTAATAGCAATCATGTGTGTAAATCTGTATGAAATTGTAGGTATGAAAATAATGATCGTGTAAAGCAAAGATTTTCTCTATGGCTTCCGAAGTGGCTCCCGTATGGAGATCGATATGAAAAAATGATTGTCTAAGGCTGCTCTGTGACGGTCCGGTGAGGAATGAACATTTCACTCGTTACTGCAGACACTGCACAGAAAAGTCAAGTTTGCTAAAGTAAGGTAACGGTTTGCAACGCAGTCCATTGTGGGACTTTTCTGAGCAGTGTCTCCAGTAGCGAGTGAAATGTTCATTCCTCACCGGACCGTCAGAGAGCAGCCTAAGAACGCCTTAAGACCACACTGCAGAGCGAGATGTTGGAAAACGCGAGTCAAAATCGTACTTTTTGAAAAATAACTCCGCTGTTGAAATTAGAATATTAACATACAGATAGAATAATAGTTAAGTATAAAGAGGTGAGAAAAAAGTATAAAGTAATCACTTACGTATACCAGATAATTCGAGCATAGTATATATAATAATTAAGTACTTATAAAGAGACGAGAAAAAACAAATATTATAGAGTAATCAATTATGTATAATAATTATATGTGTTTGATAGGTACTGGTTAGTGCTATGAGGAAAAAAGGCATTTAAGATTGATTAATTATCAAAAATCGAAACATTCAACAAAAACAATAATATTTCTTAAGTAAGATTGAGTTACGTATCACCCAGCTTTAGGAGCCGACGACGAACCTTTTTCATATTTTAGCAAATATTATGATATACTAGCTGATGTGTATCTGCCCTTGCTTGGGTTAATTATTAAAAAAAAAAAGTTATTAAGTTGTGAATTCTTGATCGTCGATTGGGTGACAATTGATTTGACAGCGAAAGAAACATACGAAATATTAAACAAAGAAACATTTTATTTCATTACAAACCCGTTTTTTTTTAATATATCTAAATAATAAAGTTCTTAAGTAGGTACCTACTTGTGTTTTCTATTTTGAAAATATTCTACCCAAACAAATCTTCTTCTTTTGAATATGTAATCTGTGGCTAACCAGACTGGTATATCTATGGGCTAACCTAAATAAAACATGGTGGGTTCAATGTTTTTCATACTAATTTTAAATCGTTATAGCAACAGTTTTACATATTGGATTTCATTCAAACTACTCTCTCAACCTTCCTGGTACTAATAGGAACAAACGGTGCTACTTTGTAAAAAAAACAAACTGCGAAACGAGTCAAGTAATTTTCGAGAAAATCGAGGACAGATAGACAGACAGACAAACATTCATTTTTTTATATATATATATGGACTAGGCATATTTAGTTCAGTGGACTTGAAAGGAAAGCAGTCCCCTAACATAATGGAAAATAAAACATTTTGTTGAAAGTCTACAACACTGGAACAGATAATCCCGTGGAGTGTGATCAAAACCGATTTGAAGAAAACCGATGTCGCCAGTTTAAATCGGACCTTTTGTGTCCCAGACCCCGGCAGACCAATGAAATTAAAACCTATTCAAGAGGGAATATCGATTTAACAAACCAAAATATTCACACAGAGTAAGAAAAAAATATCTGGCTTCAGGCACACGGACACACCTACACCACAATTCTATCGGTATATCTCTTGAGTGTTCAAGAAGATTGTAAAAATGGTGACTGAACTGAATCAAGAGGTGTAAAAACAGAACCGCTTCAAATAAAACAACGCCCATGTACCGACGCCAAATTAATAAGAACTTGGGTATTCTTAAAATTAAGTAGGTGCAGTTGAAAAAAATAATGTCCCGGACTAAATAATAAGGAGGCTTCTATAAAATATAGAAACACCGTAAAATATTAATGATTCGCTGATTGGTTGGTCCGAAATACGATTTTACAAACATTGCGTGATTTATGTAGTTGTGAATTCTATCTTGTCGTTTGGGTGCCATCATTATTTGACAGCGAAAGTAACTATCTCTAAACAGTAAAACAAAGAAATATTCATTTGAAATTTTTATTTCATTCCAAATATTTATTTTTTCAAAATATATCTAAATAATGAAGTTCTTAAGTAGGTACCTACTTGTGTTTTCCATTTAGAAAATATTCTAGCTAAACAAACCTTCTTTTGAATATGTAATCTGTGGCTAACCAGAGTGGTATATCTATGGGATAACCTCAATACAACATAGCGGGTTCAATGTTTTTCATACTAATTTTACATATTGGATTTCATTAAAACTACTCTCTAAACCTTCCCGGCACTAATAAGAACAAACTGTGCTATTTTAAATCAAGGACAGACAGGCAAACATTCATTTTTATGTATAAAGATTATTGTATAGCTAACATACGTATACAGTATTTTCTTAAGTTTTCTGAAGGACTTGACATTTAAATCTACAGTAACAATTCATTCCATTTCATGTTCCATTGTACACCCGTTTAAAGCATTACGTTCTAAAAGTTTTTTCTTCCAAAATGTTTAAATTACCGCCATCTGCGGTCGCGTATTACGCTTCGTTAGATTCAAGTGAAAACATAACATTATCGAGTTCCACAAATAAAATATATCCCCTAAATTCAAATGAATAATTTTTACAAAAATTAAAAAAAAGATTATCGCTGATAATTTTGCAGCCGGAAACCAGTTGTAAGTCTTCTAATAATAATTGCTCTCAAATGATGTTGCCAACTTGGAAAGGTCGACTCCACGTTTTCTGCGAATAGGTACTATTCTCAGGACAGCATCGTAATAATTTCGGTGTTTTTGAAATTTCGTGGAGGATTTATTCGATGGTAACTGAATGGAGCCCGAGGGCTCAATTATTGAGGGAGGAAAATATATTTTTTAATAAGGCATAAAATATCGACTAATGGCGGATTACGTAAAACTCCTCGGGAAACCCCGTGTCACTCATGCGAAAACAAATCGTCGGCTTATTCATTATAATTTACGGGTGTTTAGGTATTGATTTTATGGAAAACAATTTGAAATATAACTCGCAAATTGGTTTTGATATCTTTCGTTAACATTTAAGTGTGGTTAAATTATTTTTACCTTTGAAAAACAGCATCTACCATTTTAAACAATAGTTTTTACATCCGATGTAAGGATGATTATGTACCCAGGGTTAAGTTTAAGCCACCATGAAAATTTTACTTAAAGTCCCTGTAAGAACTAGCACTGATGAAATCTTCAACAAACTTAAAATTATGTCAATAAAACAATACTACCTTACATTCATAAGTACAAAATACAATAAGAAATACCAACAATCAAACATAAACACTAGATCTCAGGGTCAAAAATACATACAACCAGGAACCACAAACACAACATTTGGACAAAAAACTTTTTATACTACGGTATTAAACTCTTCAACAAAATCCTACTACCCTTCAAAAATCACAACAGCCATAATACTCGTAAATTTAAAAATCAAATAAAACACTGGATACGTTACATGGGGAGATCAGAAATAGAACATATGGTATATTAACACCAAATACAGACTAACACCGAAACCACTCAACTCAACTGCGCTTAAAACACCTCACCTTACAATTATTTATTTTTTCATTTAGCACATCCATTTAATATAATTTAATTTCATGTTTAGTAAACGAAATCCCCAGTACGAGAAATCCCAGTAAGTATAGCACTGTTTGTTATTTTGTTACAAAAAAAAGATAATAAAACAGTATTATTATTATAAAGTGTCTAATGTCAGTTTACTGGCATTTACTTCATCAGTTTCCCTATGGCACATCGCTGAACCATGTGACTCCCTATGCCATCGACTGGCTGCATAACATCAGCATCCCACAATGATCTACACTAACTCTCCCCTACCATACGAAGAAGAACTGGCATTCATGTTTTATCAACTTGTATGATAATAATATATATTTTTTAAATAATCGTTTATTCAAGAAAAAATATAATAATTGATGCAGCCTAATAATCATATGTACATTGTAACAACTCATTTTCATAGTAATATTTATATATAAAAATGATTTTTTGTCTGTTTGTCTGACCCCGTTACCTCGAAAATCACTCCTACCGGCATCGCTGAAAATAGCACAGTTTGTTCTTATTAGTGCCGGGAAGATTAAGATAGTAGTTTGAATGAAATTGTTGTTACAGTGTTTTAAAATTAGTATGAAAAACATTGAACCCGCCATGTTGTATTGAGGTTAGCCCACAGATATACCACTCTGGTTAGCCACATATTACACATTCAAATAAAAAAAACATAAGTAGGCACCTACTTAAGAACCTCATTATTTAGATATATTAAGAAAAAAATACATGTCTGGAAAGAAATAAAATTTTCAAATTAATGTTTCTTTGTTTAGAGATAGTCACTTTCGCTGTCAAATCAATTATGGTACCCAAACGACAAGCAAGAATTCACAACTTCATAACTTTATTCTAAAAAATAAAATAATCCCGAGCAAGGGCGTACGTCAGCTAGTACTTAATAAATACGTATTTTGTGTCTTTAAAAGTTTTAATTTTTAATTAAAAATTTTAACTGAAACTTTTAATTTATTATTAAATATTTTATTTTGTTTACGTTTTCAGTATATTTTTTTAGCTTTGTTGTGAATTCAATAAAGTTATTTTTAGAAAATCTTACATTTCCGGTAATTTACTAAAGAATTTTATTCCATGTATTTGCAATTTCGTCAACCCAAAGTGTTTTTTACATTTTGGAATCGGTAACCTGAGATTTTTAGTCTTTCTAAATGATTCATTTTTATTTAAAATATCTGCTTTAGATATTTGTAAAGTTGCTCAAAATCATGACTGCTTATTTTTCACAGTTTCAATTCTGCTTTTTGTTCTCCCTCTATTCTGCCATTTACTTTATTGCTGTTATTTGATATATGTAGTTTCACATACGAGTACATCCGTTTTAGACATTTCGCACTTAAATAAAAATAAAATAAAATGATTGCTCGTTTTCGTTCCAGACAGTTCTACGTAAATTCAAACACGGAGAAGAGTGCTCAGGGCGGATGGAATTCTAAATATATTTTATTTCCCACAGTGGACGATGAGTTTGCATCAATCAAAACAATTGCAAGATTTGTTCTGAGAATTTAGCAGCAAGATGCTCCTAACTCATCACGCGAATCTGGAATAAATTAGGTGTCTACTCAGGTTTTGTAACTTTGCTGTCTTCCCCTGTGCGTTCACCCCTGTAAATGTTGCTTCCTGTTTACTGTTTATAGTGGACTACAAAACTTCATCTTATTTTTCTTTCTTGTTTTCTTCTCCAGCAGTACACATACCGCAACACGTTCGATACGGACTGAAATCTACACCCGGGATACATTATTTTGTTTACATTATACAACTTCTTATTACGTATATATTATATATACCCATTATATAAAGACAACACAAATGGATAAAACATATCCCGGACAAAGAACCGGATGAAATTTCGGTTTATATTACGTCTGGTTATAGGGATAACGTGAGTAGGTTCACCCGTTCTGGCCTCCGTTAAAAATCACGTGTACGGGTAGGTACTCAGTCACGTTACAAGCACGTGAGGAATACCCAAACACTTTTCAATCTATCATAAAAAGACGTTTCTATGATTTTAAGACTAAAGATAATATATCGACGTTGAAATAAACTCTTATATGACGGAATATTCCGGCAGCAAAAAACTCCTTTAAAATTGTCGATTAGTTATTTTTAGACAGCTCCCAAGATGGTAAAGATATTGAAAATATTTTATGGATTTATTCAGACCAATAATGTAGAATAAATGCTAATAAATAATCAATTTACAAGTGCGTGTGCAGAGCACATTAAGTTTCCGATTTCCAAGTTATCAATTTTTTCCATCGAAGTTTGCCCTTTACGCTGAATTATATCGGTTGCAAATGTAGTATGACAAAGTGTTCGAGTAATGTCCATGAAAGGTTACCGACACATATTATTAGATGATTAAATTTTAACACCGAATGGGAGGGTGCGAGTAACGAATGTAATAAATCTTTGTTTTTTTCCGGAGGAATTGATCACGATAATGAAACATGTCAAGCTTTTACGAGAAAGTGTCAGGTGTTAGACTCCCGGGTTCCTTATGCCCGTAGATTACCTAAATTAAATAAACCCACACATTCATTTGAAATACGACGCGAAGAAGTACTGTAGCGTATGGAGAAATTGTTCGATTTGCTTATTAGCATATAAAGCAGGAAACTTTGATGATTTGGCTTTATAATAAGGAAACTTAAACACAATATAGGATTTAGGTAGGTACTTTAAGGCATTTTTCGTAATGCGGCAATACTTTACAGAACGACCGTAAAATGTTGTTATCCATCCTTACATTTTAATATATGCTGAGTGTAGGTAAAGTACACAGGGGCAGATATATAGATAGATAAGTAGGTACCAGTGGCGACCATTGCTCTTTTGCCGAAGGTAGGGTGTATGTAGTTTTTGAAGTTCGGGTAAGAACTGTGTCTGGAATATTTGAAAATGATTACTATATTATCATCTGAAGTTGATACGTTATAACTCCTCGATTATAAAATACATTCAGATTCAATCGAAAAAACTCAACATACATATGTGTAATAGTGAGCCGGATCACTAAATCAGCTCTTTGTAGTCTACCGGTTCGGTGATCCGGCTCGATTGAACGACAGTTCGCGTCTCCCCGCACCATGCCCTGTCCCTCGCTCCCTTAGCCTTCCTAAAGACGTCCTTAAGACGCTCTTATACGTTACTTTTTTTTATCCAGTTTTCATGTGGATTGTCTCTACAGAGAGCTGATTTAGTGATCCGGATCACTAAACCGAGCCGATTTGCCCACCACCAATTCCCATTGAAAGGATTAACTATAATTACTTGATGAAAGAACTAAATTTACTAAATCTCTAAGATCGAAGAATTATTTCTGACTGGATATTTATGTTCAAAATTGTAAATTATAGTATAGACAGCCCTGATTTAATTAACCTTATTCAATTTCATATACCTACGAGAACAAGTCGTTCCAAAATCCTGTTTAAATGTAACAACACCAGGACTGAGCATTAAGAACACTCGCTTGTACCTAGATTACATGAAGTTAGTAAGATACGCAGATGTGGCGGATCTATTTAACTGCACGGAAGGTAAGTACACGAAGGCTATACTATCATATATTTTCAACCAATTTTAATTTAACATAAGTCTACTTATATGTTTTATATGTAGGTATATCTTTTACTTTCACATCCTTCAAGAAATTTTGTTCCTTATACATTCTCTGATGTCATTGTACGACCTAATGCCACATTTAATAGTTACCTTTTAAAATATTTGTGCTATATTCTTATGCTTGTAGTTAGTTAACTGTGACATGTAATTATTGTTTATGGTATATTTATAGCGTTGATATTAAATAAGTAAATCTTCCGCTGATTGTTGTGGCTAACGGTATAAAAATGAGCTTACAAGTTTCTTAGCAAATTCAAGATAGAAATATAATCTGATGATAAATATGTTGAATTTTTCCATTACCCTTTAATTTATTTTTATGGTTCGTCTTTCTTAGGGTAGGCACAGCTTTTCAGCCTTTATGGACTGCACGCCACCGGTAGGTACCCTGAATTTAATAGCGGGTGATGCTCTCAAATTAGGCAGCGGACCGAAACCCCTAGTTTTATACAGGTAGAAAACATTAAAATCATTATATCCACAGTCCATTCTCCGGGGATTGTCAAATGATTTAAAATAGTTAATATTTAATGAGCTCCGTTATAATATAACATTCCAGGGGGTTAACAAAGTTTCAGCTCTCGGATAGTTATTGTGACTTCAACTTGCGAAAGTGGTGCGCTCCATTTGTCGGCTGTTACTGTAGACATTACCTATATCGAGTAACCATCATCATTATAGTAATTTTCTTCCCGTGACCTATTCTCCGCTTCGACAAGTCGCCACCTTCAGGGCTACTTCAGCGACCTCTGTCTACTCGTATATCAGGTTTAAGCCCTTCGTACACAAGTATCCGATACCTAAGTTGTGTACTCACGTCGCAAGCAACTTGTCGCTCACAGTCTGTACATATCGCCAATGAAATCAAGGGATCCGCGTTGCCGCCGAGAATATTTTGTTGTATTTATTTATATTTATAATGATAAAACGTAATTATAATGGATTCATTGATGCCTGTCTGAGAAAATTCCGGTGCTCGGTCTACTCGTAAATAATATAAAAAAATGGAGAAAGAAAAGACGAAATGAAATAAATAAACGAACAAAGAAAATACGTTATGGAAGATTTATAATCTAGGTAAAATAAAATATAAAAATAAAAATAGGATTCCATAAGCTTAGAGACAACGAGAGACATTGTTAACTTGGCGTTGATCTAAAACACGCGCATTGTGTCAAAAAAATCACAGAAACATAAGTAATGTCGCATTTTTTATTGAACTTATATAAAGTCTCGGCGACCTGAGTGGCGAAGACCTCAGCAACAACTGTCGCCGGAGACTGGCGTCGCGTCGCTGACGAGTCGACAACATGTCGGCGGTGTTCCTGTGTATAAACCTCCTTGTAGATGTATTGCGGTAGTCGCGAAGATACTTGAGTCGCCGAGCATCGGATTCTTGCATGCAGCCTTGTGTATGAATGGCCTTATCCTTTCCTCAACATTGTCGAGGTCGGCTCACTGGACATCTTCCCCCTGGCGCGAGGATTTTAACTTTTATGTATTGAGTAGGATGGTTCGTCAGAAGATATCTTACCGTTGTAATAATATAGGAACCAGTGTAGAATCAAATTTCGTGATGAATCGACTGCACAGTTTAGGTAATAAGTAGGTACTATATCGACACCACGGGTCTATGAACTTATAAAAATAATATTATTAAAATTATTACTTGACTATATTTTTAAAAATACACAAGAGTCCCAACTGCTCCCAAACGTCTGGAGCCAGTGAGACTATGGTATCCCGAATTGGGATATGGTGTGATGCTGAAGGTAGTGCGGAGGGAAAGGAGATGGGAAAGAGGAAGGCGGGGAAGTACCTGGTTATTCAGATCTGGTCACCAAACAAGCCATTCGATTCTGAATTTTGGTATTTCACCAGGGCGATACTGAAAGTATCTACCAATTTGGAATATGGCGCACATATTTATATTATACTCGTACACTACGCATTTAAATGAATTATATGTGAAATAACACAATTTAATCAAATAACATTTACTTGCGCAAGCCGGGATTTGAACCCGCGACCTCTGAATCCGTAGCCGAGGATCGTAAATATTGTAGACGAATACGATAATGCGGATAACGAACTATTATTTTGCCACCCTTTTAAAAATTTCGATTGGGCGCCTCCTTAATATGTTCTGATCAGTTTTTTTCTCCTCGTATTTTACTGTTTCGGTCATTGAAATTTGAAGTAAATTTTTTTTTTAATTTGTTAAAAATAGTTATTACAATAATATTTTTTCAAAAATGCGGTTTAAATTCGTAAATCCGGATTAGGAGTTTCAAGAAATCCGTAAATATAGATTTTCTTAGACGGCTCCGGATTTGGAGTCTCTTGTTGTCGAAAGAATAATGTGCCTAGGACTGAAATAATTATTTACGACAGGAATTCTCTACAGAGACATAAAACTGTACGTAGGTACCTTTCAAAGATCACAAAACAGGTGACTTATTTCACAAATACGAATGTCTTCCAAATAAACATGGCAAAGTTGTGTTAGTGTCTGTTTTCGACGCGAGGTAGTGATCGGAAGAGTTTGCTACGAGAATAATAATATGACAATATTTAAACAGGCGGATATTATACTCGTATAGTTCAAGGTAAAAGACACAAATATTATCTCGTTCTCTGTCGATAAATAACAAACAAGCAATCGCTAATTGGATACGCCTGTAATGATAGCATGAGATAACTAATAATGCTAGGATTGTTGAATTTGAGAGAGACTGTACGTCTGCGTTGTGTGGGAAATGGCAGGTACAAGTGGGTAGCAGTTAATAAGTTAGTTCATTTAACTGAAATCTATTACAAATAAACGCTTACTTCAGAAGCTAAATAATTGAAATCAGCAACTGCGTACCCATAATAAATAAAAAAACTAGTACCCACGCAGTTACTACCCAGCTATGATCGAGTTTATACGGTAGTTTTTTAAGAAATCTTTTCCTTATTGAATACATGAAAAAGTATGGAATACACAATAGGTATAGCGTCACATCTTATTATTTTACACCTAACTGGATATTTTAAAGCTTAACAAGGTGGTAACCGCAGCCTACCAGTATCAAGCGCCACTCACGGGTGAGCGCTGGGCCCGAGCTCTCACAGGACCACGCCCGAAAACTTTTGGGTTTCTTTTTTTTTATTATTTTTAATATTGTTTTATTATTGTAATGTAATTTTAAATTTATATAATTATAACTTATACGAGACGTGTGGGATTGCACCAATCTTTCCACTTCTGGAATAAAAACTTTTATTTTTATTAATACTATTAATAAATCATGATGAAAAAAATATTTTAAGCTAGAAAAAAATTGCGTTAATCTACGAATTCATTAAAAAACGGTATAATGACACCATAGCTCACCCTTAAATAATATTTGCTGCTACTGAACAAACACAAACAGATTTTATGCATTATACTTAATATACTCGTACCTACATACATACATTACGTTACTATAAATAGGAATGGCTATATCGAAAAAATATTAATGATGTAATTGAAGATAATATTAAGAAATCTCAAATGAAATATGAAACAGAAAAGACACAGAAAATAAAAAGGCAACGGTCGCACCTGGGACTCGAACCCAAGACTACTCGATCTACTCGGGACCAGAGCTCTAATCAATTGAGCTAACGCCACCTTATTGCTTCCGTCATTTTGATTGATATCATACTTAAATTTAAGAATCGTTAATATCAGCTTCAATTAATTCCCATATGTTTCTGGCTGACATCTTTCTATATTGCCTGTAAGATTCAACCCGAACACATTCGAAATGTAGATAGGGTCTCGGATATACCTACCTTTTTTATTTGATTTTTATTTTTATGTGACACCTCACAAGAGCACCCCTGTATGTACGGAGAATATACAGGGGAACTATATCGCTACCCGGCTGGGAAACGTTATGAGGCCGATTAAGGAGGAAGGAATATTTAATCACTGCAGAAGATAATATTAACAAACCCAAAATGAAATATGATACCGAAAAAAAAACAGAAAATAAAAAGGTATCACTCGCATCTGGGAAACGAACCCAGGACCTCTGTCTTTCCGGGACAACCGCTTTACCAATTAATAATATACTTACGCTTCCACGTATCGATGCATTGACGAATTTAAGATTCCTTTGGGTATAAAAAACGCTTACTTCTACAATATATGTAGACGCCTACTTAACAGTGGCGTGCTGTCCATAAAGGTTGAAAAGCTGTGCATACCCTACGAACAACTATCTACAAGAAAAATTTTAGGAAATGTATATTTTTCTATAAATTGGTTAATACTTTTCAATGTCACATTTCTATTCGACAAATTTATACATTTTGGTAAGGTATAAAATGACCACTTTGGTAAGGTAAAATTGACCATGTTTTTACGGTATAAAATGAGAATTTTGGCAGGGTATAAAATAACTATTTTGGTATGTTATAAAATTACCATTTTGATGAGGTATAAAAATACCATTTTGGTAAGGTATAAAATGACCATTTTCAAAATTTCAATGTACAATTCATACTCGAACTTGAAAAACTACACACAGTCTACCTTTAGTTAGAGAGTATTGCACGCCACTGCCACTTATATTAGAAATAAGAAAAAAATGTACTTAATTAAGTACCCATTGCAGGTATTAGTTTCACGTAATGCGAAATACGTGAAGGTATTCCAATATCCACCCTTCCCCATTATGTGCTTTGATCTAATATATAGACCCTTAGTACCTACCTGATGTGAGTAGAAGAATGGACCGCAAAAAATCTGCGTGACCATAATTATAATCAGCGCTTTTATAAAATGTAATGAGAATCCTTTAAATGATTTAGGTAAAGTTAAATCGCCTTTACCACCCGAGCAATTGAAGGATTTACGTTTAATTGGGCAATTTACCACAAATTACGGTTATTTGTCAAATTCATAATTGTTTTCGGGTGATACATATTTTTGGATTTAGAATATTGGAAATAATGTTCGGCGGTATTCTCCGATAACGGCACTGTGCCGATGTTAGTGTTACGTGTTGTGTGTTGGCCATAATTCCCGGCCGCAAAACAAACAGCTTGGAAGAACAAAAATGAAATAAAAAAATAATTGATACCATCAGTATCAAACTTCGGATCTATAGATTAGTTCTTACATCCTCAATTATTGGGGTATGTTGTGAGGCTGAAGGTATGTGGAGGGGAAGGAGATGAGGAAGAGGAAGGCGGGCAAGTACCTGGCTATTGAGATGTGGTCATCAAACACGGATAAAGCCATTTAAAGTAACGTTTAGATTCTGAATTGTGTTTTTTTTACCAGGGCGATACTCAAAGTATCTACCACTCTGGAACGTGTCGCAAATATACTGTATATTATTGTTATTATTTGGCACTGAAGGAAATAATTTCTCTCAAGGCCTATATCATCTTTGGGAATGCTGTGTGGTGTGTCTTTTAGAGGATAGGAAAGGGAAGGAGTGAACTTGGTTCTTGAAGAGACCCATGTTGTGGGAGGGAGGAAACACGGAGGCAGGCAGATCATTCCACAATCGAGCCGATGAACACAGGAACGAGTCGTAGAAGCGACCCGTTCTCATGTGACAAATGTCAACCGTGTGAAAATGTTAGACGCGCGTTTGGCGTGTTTCCCGACTATGCACCGGTGCCGAAGGGATCAATGACGCTAGTTCCTCAGAGCATCTTCCATTAAAGTACCGGTAGAACAAGGACAGCATTCCCACTTGACGTCCCTGCTCTAAAGATTGCCATCTGTTTGTTAAAATAAAAAATTTAAATGAATATAATTTTTTGGTTCAACGAAGCTAAGGTTCCAGAGTGGAAGATACTCTCAGTATCGCCCTGGTGAAATGCCACCATTGAGAATTGAAACGTTGCTTGAAATGGCTTTTAGCCGTGTTTGGTGACCAGATCTGAATAGCCAGGTATTCCCCACCTTCCTCTTCCCCCTTCTCCTTTTCCTCCCCAATACCTTCAGCTTCACAACATTCCCCAATTGGGAATGCTATAGTCGCACTGGCTCCAGACGGTTGGGAGCAGTTGGGACTCTTGTGCGGTATTTATATATATAAAAAAGGTTATAAATGATTCTAAAGCCTCAAGTGTCCCTGCATGGCATTAGCTTAGAAGGAGGTTAGTAAAATGTCAAAGCCCAGAATGGTTAGTACATACGTACGGTCGATTAAAGTGGCTCTAGTACAGTGGTTCTTAACCTTTTTGGAGGTACCGAACCCCACCAGTTACATATGCGCATTCACCGAACCCCTCCTAATTTGAAAAATAAAATTAGATTTAAAAATTCCAAACATGGTATATATTTATATATAGGTGTACAAAATGAAAAAAAAACACAGTCAAAACATTAAATTTTAATGGTTAAATCAAAACATGAAACATATTAATTAATATTTACTTCAAATCAGTGTGACTTCTGCTGTTGCCTTTCAGAAACCAATTCAGAAATTCGCGGTTTTACCTTGGCAAGTGCCACTCTCATGTCATTTTCACAACAAAGTCTATTCCTCTTCTTCGTTTTTATATCCAGCATCTTCGAAAAGGATTGCTCGCAAAGATATGTTGTAACAAACGGTATAAAAATCTTCAGAGCTTTCTTAGCAATAACAGGGTATGTTTCCATTTGTTGACACCAAAACGTTGAGAGCGATGTTGTTCTGAAGAGTTGTTGTTGAACCTGGCTCTGCTGAATTTCAATGATTTCATCAAGGTATTCATCATTGATGATGACTGCTGTCTCAACACTAAACGTGAACGGCTGTCTCACCCATGCTGGATATGACTCTCTTCTAGGGAAGTATCCATCGAGAGAGTTTGCAAGCTAGGTACATCTTCGTTCTTATTTACACAGTCGTCTAGCAGGTGAAAGTTTGCAAAGTTATCGTTCTCTGTTCGTCGTTTCGATAAAGGTAACTTTTTTTGAAAAGCCTTCAGGCCTTCTTCCGCTTCGATGATGTTAACTCCACCGCCCTGCATCTGTTTATTGAGATGATTAAGAGCTGCGAAGATATCAACCATGTACGCTAAAATGGGAATGAACTCAGAATTTTTGAAGCAATTTTCATGACAATGTTGGTGCTCTTGCAAAAACTGGGCTAATTCTACACGCAATGCAAAAACACGATTCAGCACCTGTCCCCGGGACAACCACCGAACGTTAGAATGGTACAGAAGTACCTCGAATTCTGATCCCATTTCATTATAAAGCTCCTTGAAGATGCGGTGCCTCAGAGCACTATTTCGCACATAGTTCACGCATTCCACTACAATTTTTAATATTTCTGCCAGTTTGGGAGGCAAGGTTTTTGTTGCCAACGCATGCCTGTGTAGAATACAATGCGTAACAATGATGTGTGGTGCATCGGCTTTCACTAACGCACCAAAACCAGACTTTCTTCCCAACATGGCTGGAGCTCCGTCCGAACAAACTGCAGAAACCACATCCCACGAAAGATTGTTGTCTTTGAAGAAGTCATCCACAAGTTTCTTCACATCGGCTGCCTTAGTTGTTATTGTAAGAGGCTTACAAAATAAAAATTCTTCCTTTATCTACTCGTCCGTAGATCGTACATGAACATGGTAAGGCGGAGAGAAATACTAAATGATAACCACAAACTGTGGTTAATCCACACTGCGACGACTTATTTATATGATTTAATTTACCCCCACTCCTTTAAAAAATTTGGATGGATGGGTAAATGATTTATTATCGGTAAAACCGATTTAGTTAGAAAGCAATTAAAATTCTGAATTCTGTGAGGTTTTCACATTTATAATGTGTTTTTACTCGTATTTAACTGACAATGTTTTCTAAATTGATTTATTTAAATGTGTTGTATTGTTTTGATAATGTGAACATACTGAGAAGCGGTGAGAATGTAATTTTCCTTACTTTATTAATTAATGTTATATTAGGGTCATTAGTTCTTTTGTTAATTTCTAATTGTTCAAGTAAATTTAATCTTAGACCCTTTCTTTCTATATGTAAGGGTTTAGGTTTGTTGTTGTCAAGCGGGACGAGATTATTTACTAAAGATGTTCTGCGAATTTTGAATAAGTGCTTTTATTTTTATAACATCTTATATGAATTTAGTTGAGAAAGCCCTTCCCGTGTATGCCCTATATAGGTAGCATTGCAGTCGGCGTGGTCACATTTTAATTCATATATGCCACTATTATTAAGTTTGGGATTTTTACTTTTTGAGTTTTTTAGGCTTGTTCCTATATTATTATTGGTTTTAATATTTATATATATTTAAACCACATTTTTAAATTTCTATTGCAATTTTTACGGATATTGGATCGAGAAATTCCAGACATGCAAATTTTTCTAGTTTATTATTGTGTACCGGATATATTAAATAGATTTTATTTTTATATTTCTTGCTTTTATAATTTTTTCAATGTTATTTGCCTCATAGCCGTTATTAACTGCGATTGTTTTTATTGTTTCTTTTTCTTTTTCGTACACTATTTTATCTAGAGGAATATTAACGAGTCTATGTACCATTGAATGGTAAGCTGATAATTTATGACATTATTAAATTTGATTTACATTAAATTTAAAAAAAAAAAAATTATGGAGTTCTACGAATAAACACAAAAACAATTAATAAAATAATTACAGTACAGTAGATTAATTTGTACAGAGTGAAAAGTTTAAAGTTAAAATTTAAATAAAAAAATGTATAAAGATATATTAAAAATGGCAGGAATCTAAAAGAGCAAAATGCAGAAGCAAATTGAATTTACTTGCGCATGCCGGGATTAGAACTCGCGACTTCCGGATTCGTCGCCGTGGATCATAACTACTCAACCTTATATCATAACTACTCTACTCAAATTATACAGGACGTTTTCAAATCTGTTTCTATTGTATTGAAAAATAACGTACATAATACTTTTTTCATATTTTTGTCGCCGACCGGGGGCTTGATTTCGGTTCTTTCTAAGGATAAGGCATTGTCCTTATCCTCGGGGTTTAAGATATTTTGCTTAACTGCGATTCCGATTACATGTCAATGACAATACATTTTTAAAGGAGTTATTTAATTTTCAGTGTACTAAAAAAATATAGGTGCATCACAAATACTTTACCTGTTTAGTTTATTATTACTTACTTTACACTTAAAAAAGGAATAAAAAATTATTTTGTATCGTCAGTATCAAATTTCGGATCTATAGATTAGCAAGGCGTTAATGACTGAACGATAAATAAAATAACACTATAACAGGCGTGATTAGATCACCTCCGTGGTAGAGCAATAATACACTCCCCAATTCTGAAAAAAAACGTGTTTTTTACAAAGGCAAACGGATCAACAAAAACCTGGCATATCGTCGCGTCCGATCAACATAGTACGAGAGGGGATCTGTATATATGTATATATCTGTTATATATATATAAATCAAAAATTAAGTTTTGTATGAAACAGGCTGCGCAGCCGTTCCTCTTAATATCACATGATAATAATTATTTCGTTAGTACTAATTAAAAGAGGTACCAACAGATGGCACTGATTTGCTACATTTGTGATTTGTACCGAAAGGCACGGCCCTTTTCGACACTAACATAAACGAATGTTCACTTTAATGCGCATTGCGCACACATGCATATTTTTTGTGTAGAATGTAATCAACATTTGAATAAGAGATGTGCGTTATTTTGCATACTTAGTTCCTGATTTTGACTATCATTCAGATTCGAAATATTGTTTGAAATTGTTTTTGCTACGTTTAGCGGAGATGTGAAAAAGGGAGGAAAACTTTTCTTATAAATATATCGGAGTGGTAGATACTCTGTATCGCCCTGGTGAAAGACCACAATTCAGAATCGAAATGTTCTTATCCACCCCACTCCCTTGAGGCTCACAACACACGACAATTGGGATGCCATAGTCAAACTGTCTTTGGGCAGTTGGGACCCTTGTGCGACGTTATGAAGCGGAATTTATTACCCTCTCTTTTCTAGATGCACACTGCACAGCTTTTCAGCCTGAACCATGTGATCTACGCCCCTGAAATTTGGTGACAAAATTTTAATTTCTCACTCCCATCATCTTCAGAAGGTTCTCCAAATTGTAGATGCCATTGATCATATTAGCTCCAGGCATTTGGAATTCTTGTATGGTATAACAAAAAAGGATCTAACCGAATTTAAACGTTTCAGGGCCGGTTTTATAACCATCCGTTCGTAACGCTTGATATCATTTTTAACTAATATTTGGTCTACCGCCCGATTTCGTCGTTTTATAAACGTTCGTCAGATTACCGGTCGTTTGACAGCTGTAAGTTGTTGCTCGACTATCGCTTATTTGTCCGTGCATTATTTTAATTAAAAAGATAAAAATAATTTGCATCTGTGAAACGGATTCCTTATCCAGCAGTGAAAGTGATAACAAGCAAATGGCAATAATGAACTGCAGACCATTTTTATTGTTATTTTTTTTTCATTAATAACGTTCAAACTTAAATATCAGTATATGTCGTTTTTTTTCTTAAGTAAGTTTTCAATGTTTATATTTTCCAAAGCCCGCCAAAACGCTCCAAATCTGTGGCCAGTCGGTTTTGATTAGTTTTGAGGTTAGAATGTCAAAACCAGGATGAGCTTTACCGTACATAATTTTATATTCTATTCATGGTAAACCACAACTAAACATAAGCTATAAAATTATGTACCCTTTTACAAACTTTAACTGTAAGAATAATAATAGTATTGAGCATGAACATTTGAAGAAATTGGAGTATTCATGAGCAAACCAATTATCAATATGGATATGGAACAATTAGAGAGCTTAAAGACACCCAAATTAAGTTTAAATTTCCGAAACTAAAAAAAAATACATATTTAAAATACAAAGCAAAATAGAAAAACAAAAATGTTCATACTAATCCAAAAACAGAATGCGCACATGAGTCTGTTAACGAGCGGTTCATTACGTAACAGAACTTAGGTAGCTCGTTTACAAAGCTGGCCTTTAAACCACCAACAAATAATATATTTTCTTGGCCGGTTATTGTAGGTACCGATAAATCATCAACTGACCACTGCGTATCGTAGCTCATACAGACCGCTATCTTCTCTATACCCCTACATATCATTTACTAATATAGAACATCTACTATTCGAACCATAAACCATTCGATTGCCTTTAATAATAACCCCATAAATTACTGGAGGAACGAGTGTGCTGTGAATGCTAATTCAGTGAGGGAAAGGTGGGAACTGGAACTTCTTTCTCCCATTGAATTGGACTAGTGAGAAAAAATGAATTAATATCCAACGAATTATTTATCTCAAAGAATTTACGGCTTCCTATTTTTCTACATCACAATAAAGACGTAATAATATTCTTGCAGAATGTAAAAAGAATATGAAATAAGAGCGAAAGATAATCCGGTATCTCTTTCAGAGACATAGATAGTATGGAATTCCTTATATTCGTGTAGCTGTATGAAAATGCTTGCTTGATAATGGCTTTGCCATGTTCACTGACTGTAGCTGAATAGTCCATTCTCTTTTATTTCCTTTCTGTGTTCTTTTCTCCATCTTTACAAAAATATACATACTTAGATTATCTGGGAAAATAGACAAATCTAAAATCTTTATGTAGAAAACGAATATATATTATTCAGTAGGTACTGGTAGATAATTTTTTATATTACTATAATTTATTATTAATATTTCTTTATGTGGGTACCGCATATGACTCGCAATGGCTCCCAACCGTATAGAGCCAGTGAGACTATGGCATCCCGAATTGGGGTATTTTGTTAAGCTGAAGGAACTGGGGAGGGGAAGGAGATACGGAAGAGGGAGATGGGGAAGTACCTGGCTATTCTGATGTGGTCATCAAATATGGCTAAAGCCATTTCAAACAACTTTTCGATTCTGAATTATCGTATTTCACTAAGGCGATACTGAAAGTATCTACCACTCTCGAACGTGCCACAAATATGCTGCATAATATTTTTTAATGAATTAATTGTGAAAAACAAAAATAACTCAAATAAAATTAATGGTGTGATGTGTCTCTGTAATAAGTATAACTATATAATGTACCAGTGATGTGTTTCTTTATAATTAGTATCTCTGTACATTTATATTTTAATGTACCAGTGATATATCTTTATTACAAATGCGAATTATGTGTTGTAAATGTTGTGAATGTACTGTGAATGTTAATTATGTATCTTAAATATTAAGTATGTTTGTTTCTAAAAACTGTACTGCAGGTTCTGTATGTGATCCCACAATGAGTTTCTTAACTCTTGGGAATACAATGCATAATGTATTGTATACTTTTTATATAAAAAATTTTTTTTGTTGGGATTTGAAATTTGAACACGCGACCTCCGGATTCGTAGTCGAGTATCCTGACCACACAACCACAAAAATAGTGTATTTTTATATATATAAAAACGTTGCGGCGTATGACATGGTATTTTATATTAAACTAAATATAGTAGGCACATATCGTTGAACCGTAATCATTTTTTAACATTTTAGACGCCGACCAGGGGCCTGATTCCGGTTCTTTTTAAGGATAAGACATTGTCCTTATCCATGGGGTTAAAAACATTTTGACTAACTGCGATTCTGATAATATATCAGCGACAATACAAGGAGTGGTTTAACTTTCACAGTAGTATTAAAAAATATAGGTGCATCACACATACTTCACAGTTGTAATAACTTGTAGTTTATTATTAGTTACTGTACACTTAGTAGTTTATTATATTTTTTAGAATTTATATTGCTTTGGGCATAGGTAATAATAATAATAATAATTAGATTATTTCTGTAGCGCCGTTTGCCTGGAAAATCACCTCAAGGGCGCTTATGTACCTTACAAAAATCGCAACTCCGTTAATTCGGTTAATTTAATATCATTATTATGCCACAGATGACTCACTAATAATACTAACGATAATGTTGAGTTTTTATTTTGTTAACACTACATAAATATCGATTTTTAAAAGAATGCCATTCGCCGAATGACAGCTGTCATCCGAGAGAATCGGAACCGCAGTTGAGGCGATCCACTTCCTAAAATTCGAAAGAAATCACGCACTCCTTATGCAGGTGGCGATAAGGTTGAAATTCCCGCTTAACACTAGCCGCATGTTTAGATTTACGCAAAAAGCTTTAATTCTTATTCTTTGGTTTATTATAATTTTTTTTTTGCAAAATTTGATTATTTTTTTTCATTTATCTAACATCCCATACATGGTTTTCCAAAAGCCTTTTCATGTAATTATCTTCGTTGCGAAGCGTTAAATAATAAAACAACGTTTGAACATATAATTATCTTAGAACACGATGTAGAATCATCTCCCTTTAGAAAGTACCATTCATTTCTAAACACCATTTGGTTAAAGTACAACATATGAACTTGGAACATTGTTTTTTTAAACTTAATTTGAATTTCATATAAGCCAACTTTATGTTGCCATTTAAAATCTTTTAAACGATCGCAGTGTCATCAATTGTTGTCTACTGTTAAATGTCAAACTGTACAAACGAATTTACTGGATCGAGGAAACCAAATACGAAACGATTTTCTACACAAAGCGACCATCCCCTAAAGGAAAGGGTATTGGTAAGACCGAGTAATGGTTTATGGACATGTCTTTACCTCGAAATCTACAATTGCAGGGACCGCGTACCTTTGCATGCTCGAACAATTCCCTGAACCGCAACTTCTGGTTTTCTTGACATGGCAACCTCTCAGCAGAATGGATCACCGTGTCATTATGCGACAATTGTTCGCGATTATTTCAATAGTCGCTTTTTCGGCCGTTGGATCGGCCGCAGAGGACCGCATTTATGGGCCGCACGTTCACCCGATTTAACACCCCTGGATTTCTTTGTCTGGGGATTCATTAATCCAGAAGTTTACCGCAGAAGAATTAGATTAGTATCTGATATTCGATATTTGAAAATGTGTAATCATTTTCAATCTAAGCGCAAAGTAAAGAATATTTTAATTTTTTTCGTGAAGACGTACACGCTCACAACTCAATTGTATAATATATTTAGTGTTGGATATACGAGGTGTGTTCAAAAGAAAAGGTGACTTTTGAATTTTCGCGGGCTGTGTACATTCGATTATCGATTTTTTTTGTTATGTTGGTACACACATGTTGTATCATATGTTGGCATTATCAGCCATTTTGGATTAGTGGTTTGTTTTTGACAACTGGAAAGGTTAGTTACGTTTTTGGGTGTTGTTCGATTTGAGCTCTGATGAGTCCAGGCTATTTTTTCATAATTTTAAACAACAAGATTTGACCAAATATTAAGCGTGGTAGGTAGAAAATATATACTCGTATAATATTTCGTTAGTAGGCTAAGTTAACTTTATTCAGATATGTTTGCATAATATTAAGTAAACATTAAACAGCCGTCCTAATGAACCTCCAGACATTTACAAGCAAAACTTTATCGATGTTTTTAATTGAACCGCCTTTTATAAAATTTCGTGAATCATAATATATTTATTTTATTAATTGGTAATAATACATATCGCTTTTGTCTAGATACCTTGCACTTTTTCACAAGGCGGTGGTGAAAATTTGTTTTCTACACTCCGATACAACCAACTGACATAAGAATCTAATTTTATTATTATATTAGGAACAAAATATATTACGTTTTATGTACTAGTAGGAGAAATTGGGGACGCCCGAGGTAGACATGACCAAGGGAATCGGATCATGTCAAGAGTCAGAATAACAGAAGAGGTACAGAATGAATGCTAGGAGAGAATTGCGTGGAGGCTCATCATCTCTGCCCACCACTCTCGGGAGCGCCGCGATGGTTAGATAGTTATTTTAAAAATAGTATTGAGTTATTTCTAATTCTTTAGAAGACTACACAAATACGACGATAAACATATCAAGGGTATTTTTGTATAATAACACGTGTGATGTAGGTAGGTAAGTGGTTGCCAAAATAACTGCACAAAATCACCACTTCCCCATATATCTCACTCATAAAACACACGAGCTAAATCTAACAATTAATTTCAAGTAGGTACCCAACATTAAATTCAATTTCCCAAAAAAAAAACATGAATTCTACCTCGCATCTCTCATATTCAACTTCTTCCTAAAAGAAACCTCTCAACACAGAACCCAAAACAACCCAAAGTGGTTATTCGAGACATGGTTAATAAAAAAGTAAAGGAATTGCATCACCAAGTTACTTATTATCATAATCTGATTACTTGTTATCATAAATTAGACACATCTTATATTTTTCCCCGCAGGGGTAGGCAGAGGGGACGGACCGCCAAACAACTTGATCTTGGCATACACTTCTTGCTGCTTCATTTACAGTCATACAACGTCTCATACATTTTCTTCTATTATTCCAGTATTTGATTTACTCGATCGGGCCATGTCTTCCTCGGACGTCCCGGCTTCTTCTTCCATTCACATTCGCATCATATATTCTCCTTACACACCCTTTCTTCATTCATTCCCTCTATATGCCCAAACCATCTATGCGTCCCTTTCTTAATCCTACACATTTTGTACATATTTCTAATAATGATTTTTTATTCATGAAATTTTACGTAATTTTAATTTTATTGAGATATGTACTTATAATGTATTCTTATTGATTTTATCATGTATTTTAACCTTTTTTCTATGTAATTCCACATATATGACATATTTATAGTTGCCCGTCTCAGAACAGATTGTCTAGTAAATTGGGTAAAGTACATGTCTTACGCTATATTACGTAAGTTGTCAAGCACGTTCAGGTGCCTTGGGGCACGCGAACGCCTGCCATTGGATTTCCTAATCCAGACACCGAGCCATCAGCTGCGTGTGTGCCTTGAGCACGTAGCAGCCAGTTATTACACCGGCACCTTGAATACGCCTAGTCTTTGCTTAACTATAATTGATAAAATCAGTGTTGGAGTGCATTGCCTACCTGTGAGCCAGTGGAAGCTGTCCGCGTAGGGACCCAGGCATGCCGTCGGCGTCACCCGATTGCCATTTACTCATGTAAGCTGCTACTATATTTCCCCTCTCGTATATGTGCTGTTTATAGCTGTGCCTTTTTAAATAACATGTCCGGTTGGAGAACCATCAGAGAGAGATTTGTCAGGAACAGATTAGGTACCGCCCTTTGTGGTGAATCCCGTATGTAATTTACCTGCCCATGTTTTGTTATAAATAAACCCTGAATAGAAAGTACACATTTCTTCATTCGAGCAGCTAGTTACCTATTCCGATCATAAGGCTGCGGCCGACCCATTGACTTTGAGATGAGAAACGCAATGTTTTACCAACTGAGCTAACCGCAGTGGAATCTGGGATCAGTCCTGCTTCTGGCCTCGAGGTGAGTTTGTACTGCCTTCTTTTCACCAACTCTCTTCTTCCCCCTTTTTTGCCCAACCGTAACAGTGGCGGCCAACTTAGGGGCCCCATCCTCTCCTCCTTCCTTACATAGCCTAGTCCTTCTTCCCCTCTTCCCCTCGTAACTCTGGCGACCGACGTAGGTTTGTCAGGTCATTCCTCACCACCGTTACAGCCAATATGCCAATAAACGTCCGGGTTGCCGGCAATGATACAAACTCCAACGGCTCGGAGGGGGATGAACCAGAGAATGGACGGTTACCTCGAGAGGGTCTCCTCTTGGTAACGGTTGGCATTTGTCACTTGTGAACGGGTCGCTTCTACGATTCGTTCTTGTGTTCAACAGCTCGGCTGTGGAATGATCTGCCGGACTCTGTGTTTTCTTCCTCCTACAATATGGGTCTCTTTAAAACCCAGGTACACTCCTTCCTATCCTCTAAAAGACCTTCCACACAGCATCCCCAAAGATGATATAGGCCTCGAGGGAAATTATTTCCTTAAGGGCCTTCTGTGTGGAGTTACTGTAAAAAAAACGTGAAAATTACTTTTAATATAATTCACGTGAAACGGGTTTAAGCATTCATTATCCCCCAAGAAACAAATTTTGTAGAATTTTTGTTTACCAACGTATTCATAAACCATACACGTATCACGTAGATACGCAATTTTCTTGTTAGTAGGCTTTTCGACGTGCACCTTGACGAAATGAATACATAACTTTTACCTTGGAGCAATGATAATATCTTACAGTTAGAAATTTACGTGTTTAATTAATGTTGTATAGAATATCGTACATACCTTGCTCCCAAATATAAGGCAAAGTAACAGAGTTACTGTCAGCTGGGTGTGACAGAAGAAGATGATGTAGAGGAGATCAGGGTTGGCGGGAGACTGGAGGAATAACCTGAAAACAAAGCAAAAATAATCTGTTATCTACACGGTTTGTAATAAATACTATAATTTGAATATGGGTCAATGTAAAAAAAACATTTTGAAAATGGCTTTGAACGCCGAAACAGCTATCACAATAATAAAATAACTAAAATACTTGGAGAACTTAATAATAAAGATATGATACGAATGTACCACCCCAGCCAGGAGCACTCCGGTCCCGGTGCGATCGATACATCAAGGGACACTATTTGGTTAGGTCTTGGAACACGTGCTCTGTTGATAGGAAGGAGGTTGGAGTTTAATCGACCGGTATACTCGTACATGGCAACCTAATAAGTCAGTTTTTGATTTTAGAATGGGTAGGAATAAAGGGATTGTTTTAAATTTTTAAAATTAAAAAAATAAGTTAATTTGTTCGCCCTTGCATCAAATCTCAAAATCAGTTGTCAAATTAATTCGATGAATAAGGAACATCAGTCCATTTTAGAAATTTTTTACACAGAGTTTTAACTAATCGGTTAGCAGCATTAAAATGCAGACCTTAAAGTAAGTCTATCCCTGGTTTGCGTCGGACACAAAGTTCAGATATATAGGCTGGTGCCTTTCCCTGCAGTGCTTTGAAGGTTGTTAAGCAAATCTTGATTTCTATTCTTTTAGGGCATCAAAGCCAATGAAGGCGATCCCTGACAAAACCAGACTACACTACACAGACCGGCAATAGTTGACTACACGCGAACCTCTATGTGTGACGTCAGATGCCGGAAAAGCAATTGCTTCAATCGAATAGGGCGTTTTGATAGGACGGTTTTTTATTCACTTCTAAATAATGATTTATGAATTCTAAGTAAGACTATATATAACTAAACATATTCATTCAGAATCGGCGTTTGCTGATCGATGGGAATATATATTTAATAAAAGTTATTTATTCAGAATCGGCGTTTGCTGATCGATGGGAATATATATTTTTTAAGCCATAATATTTTTACTGTAGTTCCTTATTATAAGATTTATATCTATATAATATTTTGTTTTAGACTGTTGCGTTTCTCGAGTTAACGTCTATGGCGGAAAAATCGTTTCCTTCAGGGAGAAAATGAAGGAGTGAACCTGAGTCTTGAAGATGTTGTAAGAGGGAGGTAACGCAGAGGCCGGCAAATCATTCCATATCAGAGCTGATGAACACAAGAACGAGTCGTAGAAGCGACCCGTTCCTATGTAGAAAATGGTAACCGTGTAAAAATGTTTAGGCGATGCACCGGTGCCAAAGGATCAGTGACAAGATTAATGAGTAAATGATTAAAATAAATAAATAAGTAAACCCTGTCTTTCACCAGAGCATTTAGTCTCACCCACCGCAGATAAACTATGCTCGATAATAATCTCAAGCGTGTTTATAAATTAATTATTATTATTATCTCAAGGGCGCTTTACCTATAGATAGTGTATATTGTAGCTTTTCTAAATAAATGCCTATTTAATATCGATACCATAAAAATATTTGCTGTGAGAATCACCATAACTTCACAGTGAATATTCTTGACAGATTATTAATTCAAAATTAGAATATTACCAAGAAAACTTTTAATGAAAATGGATGGCAGGCATTTGTTCATTACGATGCTTGAAGGTGAGCGTGAAATCCCAGAGTTTCTACTGTTTGAATCCGTAGAAATCGACTCTTGTAGAAATATTTTTTCATATATCTAAGTAATATATTATCATAGCCAGTAAATTAGAAATGGTATTAGATATCTGCAAGTATCTTTTTTTAATATCTACTTTTAAGCATAAAAACAAAAAAAAAACAAACAACATTAAAAAATGGTAATTAGGCTCAACAGAGATCAAATGAACAAAAAACACTTTTCGTATTAATATTTATTGTTATTGTTAAACAAATGAATTCAAAATGACTTTGTATCCGCCACTTTATTAATATACACATATCATCATGTTTCGAAAGCGATGATTTCTTCATCAGGAATATATAGAATACTAAAAAATAATTATGTCAAGTATAGAAAAATGATAAACATAGAAGACAATAATGTAAGAATAGGCAAATTATAAACATAAACAAAAATCGATTAAAGTAGGTAAGTAATTAATCAAAAATTAAAAAAAAAAATTATAGAACAACTGAATTATTATAATACAAAGTAATTGTTAATTCATTTAATAATAATGACCGCACAAAGGGAAAACCAATCTTTTGAAGAAATTATAATTGTTATTGTGTGTAATTCGTAGAACTCCACTTTTGATTAATTTTTTTAATATTTAAAGTAAATCAAATTTAATAATGTTATTATTGTGTTTTGCAAGATTTTTAGTTCTTATTATTGTGACAGTTGTTTCGGCGTTCAAAGCTATTTTGAAAACTTAATAACAACATTATTAAATTCGATTTACTTTAAATATTTAAAAAAAATCGTAAAAAACACAATACGAAGGTTTTTAATATTGCACGTAGCGTGACATGAATTATAAGAATAAAAACAAAAATACAAATACGGAGATCTAATACAACAACAGAATATTTTCAAAAATAAATTAGCCTCGCCTTATAAATGTATTCAGACTTTCAGACGACAGCTCAGAACGCCCCGAGAGATTACAAACATTTTCTATATGTGAGTATTATGGCAGAGTAGAATATTCGGGGAGGAAATCATAAGCCTGGTAAGTGCTGCTAATGAAGGACTTTTACTATTTAATTCAAATGAAAAGGGAAACATATTTGGTGGACACACGTCACTCAGCGGAACTTCAAGTCACGGAAGTTAATCCGAGAAGCATGTGAAGACAATTACACGGGCTCCTAGCTTTTCTTTGGCTGTCATTTTAGCAGCGTGATGTTTAAATGGAAAGTTTGGGTTTTCTTTGGTTTCCTTTGATTCATTACAATAAAAACTTTTGACGGTAAACACAAGGGAATACAGGCCCTCCCCTGAAACGAAAAGTGTCAATCGATCTCTTCCCTACCCCGAGGCAAACGGCTTCTCTCGGGCCCGCCTCTCTAACGTTTCATTACTTAATCATTCCAAATTATACCAAAACGGGAACATGAAATTTGTCGAACTGACCGGTTGCTCGAATAATAAGGAACTAAAGTACAATTTAATTTTTAATGACGTTCAAACTTAAATACCAGTACATATTTTTTTTTTCAAAGGTAGTTTTCATAGTTAAAATAATTTTCAAAGTTTCAATTTTTCAAAGCCTGCCAAAACGCTCCATATCTATGGCCGGTCGGTTTTTAACAGTTTTGAGGTTAGAATTTCAAATGTCAAAACAAGGATGAGCTTTACCGTACATAATTGTATATTCTATTCATGGTAAACCATAACTATAAGCAAGAAAATGATGTACCTTTTTAGAAACTTCAACTCAAATAATAATAATAATATTGAGCATTAACATCATCATAATATCTGTATTGATAATTGGTTTGCTCATAAATACTCAATTTTTTTTCATTAATAATAGTTTTTTTTATATTAGAAAACATTTATAGAGCTTAAAGTCACCCAAATTAAGCTTGAACTTTTCCAAAATTAAAAAAAATAGGTATTTATAATTTAAAACAAAATCGAAAAATAAAAAAAATTACATACTAATCTAAAACCTGAATGCGTACGTGACGTCAGATGTTCCAAATGCAATGGTACCAACATAACAAGGTGTTTTGATGAGATGGTTTTTTATTCAGTTTTTAATAACGATTTATAAATCCTACGTATTAATTATATATGATAAAAGTTACATATTCAGACTCGGCGTTTGCTGATCTATATGAAAATGTATTTTTATTGCCATTATATTTTTCACTAGAGTTCCTTATTTAAAAAAAAAATTATATTTTTATATGAATACCGCACAAGAGTCCCAACTGCTCCCAACCGTCTGGAGCCAGTGAGATTATGGCATTGGGGAATGTTGTGAAGCTGAAGGTATTGGGGAAGGGAAGGAGAAGGGGAAGAGGAAGGTGGGGAATACCTGGCTATTCAGATCTAGTCACCAAACACGGCTAAAAGCCATTTCAAGCAACGTTTCAATTCTGAATGGTGGTATTTCATTAGGGCGATACTGAGAGTATCTTCCACTCTATAACGTGCGCAAATATAATATATATTGTTTTTAAATGAATTATTATTAGATTATTCACTATTTATAAATTGCTATAGTTGTAAATTTACGATCTGCATTGCAGTATTTATAATTTGGTATTGAATGCAATGTAATAAGATATTGGCAAGTAGGAATCCAAATTACTCCCCGGAATGTTTTCACTTTCCCCCAGTGAATTGGTAAGGCGTATTTTCTGCCCTATTTAACGTTACCGAATATACGGATAGGCTTGTGGTAGCGAGGCATGTGAATTTGTGGCTCCAAATCCTATGGCCTTATAGTGATTACATTATCAAACTTCAAAGGTTTATCAAAGAATGGATGAGGCGGATACAGCAGAGATTGCAAACCCCGTTATTCCTAAGAATGTTGTACTCTTTAACCTTTTTAAAAGAAGCCAATTTCGTTAAGATTGTTCAGGTCATGATTTTCTTTTAAGTATAAATCAGAGAATAAAGGAGTTAAGATAAAAATTACTAGAGCAAACCCATTTTTGTCGGAAGGTTCATTATATATTTTTTGAAAACAATTTTTCACGAAAAAATATTCCCTTTGACGATCATGTAATTTGTACTTTCCTTGTAAAACGGGTAGCTCAACTAAGGAATATTTTTTTCGAATCCTTTTAAAATCAAGGAAGTATTGCGTAAAAAGAACCCGCTGGAAAATTTACATACATCAACCAAAAAATTTAACCAATTGTGACAATTCACAAATTTGTGTTTTCGATGAATTTTTCCGCGTTTCAGTTAGGTTTACTCACACAACCATTTCACATAATTCTGACCTGTTTTTATATCCGTTATCCACTATTCTTGGTTACTTCTTCTCAACAGATGGGGATGCCGAATGTAAAGGTCGTAATTCGAAAGTTACGGGTGAATCCTTGAGGTCGAAGGCTATAGAAATCAATATTCAGCAGCTCAAAGGCCGGCCTAAAAGGTCTAATCTTGTAATGGCGACGGAATTTTATTTGTGACAGATGCAACAGGTATGAAGTTTCTTAACATCACCCAAAGATACAAACATAAAAAACTTCCACTTTGGGATTTTATAGAACTACAGGATTTAATCAACAAAAATGAAATGAAAAAAAAATCGTATTTTGATTATTTCTAATTTTGAAACTGTCAATTCATGGTGGAATTCCATATTAAAATGATTTTTATTTATTAAAAAACCTTTGTAACTTTTTTACACTTTTTATTTTAGACCGGACCGGTTTCACCCTATCACGGGCATCATCAGACTGGCACAATTAAAACTAAATCTACGGTATACTCGTATATAGCATCGATGTCAGGAGTGAGTTCCCGTGCTTTATAATATTTTTTATTTATGACTTGAAATTGAAATTTGTTTTATTGATGACGGTACCGTTTACTATAATGTTTTTAAAAGTACTTAAATTCATTTTAATTATATTTTGATTATTTTAGCACACGTTGAAGTAAAGCGATTTCTATCTCGTTTTGCAGATCACAAATACAATTTTGAGACCCGCCCACTTCTTAATAAAATGTTTTCAAATATTGTTGTACGCGTTCATGGTGGTATGTATTATGAACCACGTGTTCACAACACAAATAATGACGGAATCAAATATACCGTAATTTAGGGTGGTAAGTACCAAGAAATTTCGTGTTTCTAAATATATTGTGAAAAAATCTAAGAAAGGTTTTCAAAAAGAGTTCTATACTTTCCAAAAACATTGAGATACATGCTTTGTTCGTAAGTTGTAATGTACACGTAGTTTTACAACACCCGTGTACGTACCCGATTGACATACCCATCTATTTGGACAGTGAGGTATGTGCATAGCCAAGGTTACGGTTGGCCAAACAAATATCGCATTAAGCGAGCCTGTAGCAGTATGTAATGGGAGGTTTAATATTTATAATAACCGATCTTTCACATGAACATTAACGGCCGTTCTTCCCAACCTTACTGAGCAACTGCTGAGCCGAAATTTTGCCTCAGCACTGTTCAAATGCACAAATTCGCCTTTCCCAACGAAATTCTCAGTCAAACTTACGATCATCTTAAGTTATCGATTTTTGTGGATTAAAGTACTCCTCAGTAAAAGACTAGTTACAAAAAGTGTCAACAGAGTGTCAAATGACAGCGTAAACGCCAAATGTCATAGATATCTATGGTATTTTTTGTATCTATTGTGTATTGACACTTTTGAATATGGAGAGCGAAAATGAAGATATTTTTAATGTAATACCAATAGCGGGTATGGACAGCGAATATGAGGACAGCATGAAAATATTATTGACAATTATTGATTGAAAATTGAAAGAACGCACGAAAGACAAACGTCAAAAAGTTTGCTTCCATTTTCGCGGCATTTTAGTAAAAGTCAAGCTAACACTTTATTTTTGACATATACGTTTTTAAATATAAAATGTTGGTGTTTGTATTACATAATATGTATTCATAATAAAGAGAAAATTTACTCGACTATGTTAATTTAACATTAAAAGTTTTTACTTTGATGTCATTTTATTGACTATGAACGTGTGGGGGTACAATTATATTTTCCATAGAAATGGGCGAGTCCTTCATAGACAATTTAGGAAGTTCAAAGATAAAAAATGTTTGGAGACAGTCAAATAGAGCGAATACTTAAAAAAATACTTGGCTGATCGGTGGCTCAGATTGATCATTCGAAAAGTTGGGGAGAACGGCTGTTAATACTCGTATATCAACTGAATCCTCATTTAAAAAAAAAAAAAACGAAAAATTTATTATGAATCCCTAGAAGTTTTGCGATAGGTACGTTCGAGTATTACTCTGAAAAACAAAGGATGTACATTTTAGATGCATAGCTTCGGCTACTGGTTGGACTTTGCATCGAATACAATGGATGTTTAATTAGTTCACCAATTACGAAACCTTGATGAGCGCACTCAATCGCTTAGAGAAGCGTGTTCCACCCTGTGTTCTCACGTTCGCCCTAGATACGCCCACACATGTTGATATTAAATTTATAAGTAAATCCAGTAAACACAGAATTAAGCACAGTTGAATGGTAGTTTAATTAAACTCAAAATAATTGTGGTAATCCAGTAATAAAAGCTACCGCCGTAAAGGGTTCAAAGCTCTGATCCTGGGGGACCTCTAACTATGATTTTATGACATTGTTAAATCTTGGGTCTCACAACAGAGGTTAGAAGATAAGAATTCGGAGCTAAGAGATAATATTTCCTAGACGAATCATCTAGCTCAGGGGTTCCCGAAGTGAGTTCCACGGAACCTCAAGGTTTCGCAGATGGGTCGCCAGGGTTCCGCGACGGTTTCAAGTTTCGAGGATTGCGACACGACAGATATTTTTGAACTGCCCGACGAAACTATGTGTGTAATGTTGCGCTTTACACAACGAACGATGGTTGATGAAACGAGCTCATCTAGCTGACATGTTCGGCAACGACGTTGCTACGGGGAAAAAGCAACCACCCATAGCGAGAGACAAAAATACATCGCTGAAAAACAAATTAATATTTTGGATCATATGTGTAGAACTTCTTTCAGAAAAGTCTTATCAGAACACTTGTTACATAACGGATCAGCCTGTGCTGGTGTATACCTGCTTAAATGACTGATAACGCTTAATCACGATTATTACTAAATGCAAATATTTATTTATTAACTAGCTGATGTGTACACGGCCTTGCTCGGGATTACATATTTTTATTCGTGCTTGCCGTTTGGGTGCCATAATTGATTAGATAGCGAAAGTAATGCCTCGTGACGACTATTACTATTTCTAAACAAAGAAACAGAGAAACATTAATTTGAAAATTTTTATTTCATTCCAAACATTTATTTTTTCAAAACACATCTAAATAAAAAAAAAACCTTCTTAAGTAGGTACCTACTTGTGTTTTCCAGTATGAAATATTCTACCCAAACAAACCCTTTTCTTTTGAATATGTAATCTGTGGCTAACCAGAGTAGTATATCTATGGGCTAACTTCACTACAACATGGCGGGTTCAATGTATTTCATTCTAATTTTTAAACGTTATAGCAACAGTTTTAGATACTTGATTTCATTCAAACTAATCTCTAAACCTCCCTGGCACTGAATAAAAACAAACTGTTCTATTTTAAACGAAACCGTTCGAGTAATTTTCAAGAAAATCGAGGACAGAGAGCCAAATATTATTTTTAACATTTAGAGATTTAACCTTACTGATGGAACATAGGAATGGAGAAAAAAATGCAGTGATAAGGGAGGTATATAAAAGATAACAGTAGTTTGAAAATATGTAGTAACAGTATAAATTCTATGGCGATACTATAATGTAAGAATCTAAATGTTAAAAACTATATTTATTTTATTTTAGTACATAGAACAGGCAATATACCCAAAACTTAGATACATGAATGTATTAATAGAAATAATAATTAATTTGTCCAATAAACAACAACAAACATTATCTCGCAAAAAAGATAATACCAATGACAAAGAAGTGAAAGGTCGAAAACATATTATAAAGCAGGTGTATAGACTAACTCCTTATTGCCACTTGCACTGACGGTATACTATTTTGGTACTTGAATTGATTAATTGTGTCATTAAAAAATTCTGTTTCATTATTAGAGCAGGGCATAGTATCGTAATTTCTTAATATCTGCGGTAAAGCAGAGAAACACCCTTATTTGTATGATAGGCTTTAATACAGAAAATTTGTTTTATCCTCTTCGATGATTTTCTTGTTAGTGTATTAATGTTGATTTGTGATAAAATGTTTGGTGGATCAATTGATGCATGTATAATATTCGTGCAAAAGGAATACATCGGAAAGTTTACGTCTGTCGGTAGTTTATAGTGCAAAATTCAACTATAATCGAATTATATTTGAACATATGACATAAAAATTCAGTGATGAGGTAGGTATGAAAAAGTAACCAGTGGTTTAAGAATACATGGTAATAATATAAACACTTTTATATAGAAAATAAAACCGTCGCGTTTCGCTAGGGTTCCTCTTAAGAATAAGGAAAGTTTCCGAAAGTATTAGGACTCTAGAAATGTTGTTTTGTTTATTAGTTGAAGTCAACTTCCCAAAATTACAAATTCCGTAATATGAAATCCGCAATGTAAGGATGTATAGATCTAACAGAAAATATAAAAAAAATATTTTTTCCAAATACAACAAAAGTACAAATAATTTGTTAACTTTACTAAAAAAACGTACATTGTCAGATCTATTGTTTTTTTACATAACCTGCTAAATAATAAAACGCATAGTCCTGGATTGTATATCCGTTATTCAGTGGTATGAATGTTTCAACGAGGCGTAGCAGGTACACTATGCTTCTTCATGTAGAAGTGAACAACACTAATGCAGCAAAGAACTCACCACTTACTCGCACGATCACAACATTTACCCATTACGCAAAATTAATACACCTTTCACGATTCCTTACTAACATACAAACCAATTTATCCATTTTTCATGGCATTATATAAATTATTTTAAAACTGCGGTTAATTTTTCTATAAAGTTTTATACATAGTCAGTGACATTTTTTGATTTCTTAATTTCTCTACAGTTATCCACGTCATCTCTCCACAAACAGTTTTTCTTTTTATTACTATTAGTCACACATACATTTATTAGTTAAGAAGCACCCTCATTCAGACAAACTTACTTAGATATTGTATGGACAAACGTAATAGGTACTTTAACGATGTAAATTTTAATATAACTTATAATTTGTAATAAATTGTTCTGTGTATGTCCAAATAAAAAAAAAATAATGACTAAATAAATAATTTAAAAAATAAGACAGTACATATATGAACAAAAAAATAAATAAACTGATCCGTCACTATCAAACAAAGAATAAATAATTTGACAATATTAAAGAACTTTTAGATGAATAAACAATCTTTCTTAAGTGGTGTTCAAGGTTTGTCAAAAGGAGTCATAGTTCAATAAGGAACTCCAATTTTTATATATTTTTTTGTTTTATGAATAATCTCATTCAAACTTATGTAGCAGTATATTTCGTTTTTTTTTTCTAAAGATTGTTTACACAGTTAAAATAATTTTCAAACTATCAATTTTTCAAAGCCCGCCGAAACACTCGAGATCTATGGCCGGTCGGTTTGATCAGTTTTGAGGTTAGAATGTTAAATGTAAAAACAAGAATGATCTCAACCGTACATAATTTTATATTCGATTAATGGTAAACCATAACTAAACATAAGTAATAAAATTATGTACCTTTTTAAAAACTTCAACTCAAAGAATAATAATAGTATTGAGTAATTATTAATATCATCATTTTATCCGTATTGATAATTGGTTTGTTCATGAATATTCAATTTTTTTTCATTAATAATAGTTTTTAACAATTATTGAGCTTAAAATCACCCAAATTAAGTTAAATTTCGCCAAAACTAAAAAAAAACATATATTTAAAAAAAAATAGGTATTTATAATATAAAACAAAATCGAAAAATAAAAATTTCCATAGTAATCCAAAAACAGAATGCGCATGTGACGTCAGATGTTCCAAATGCAATGGTACCAACGTAACACGGTGTTGTGATTAGATGATTTTTTTATCATGTTTAAATAATGATTCATAAATTATAGGTATAGTTATATATAATGAAAGTTATATATTCAGAAACGGCAATCGCTGATCTATATGAATATAATTATTAAAGCCATTACATTTTTCACTGGAGTTCCTTACTGTCAGGGAAAACGTGCACAATCAGTAAAATGTAAATAATTAGATCTTGTTGGACTAAACAAAACACTTTTAGCAATTCATCCGACACTCAACATTATTAAGAGAAATGATTTTTAATATTTCTCACTTAAAAGGCGTGTATCGAATTCCTTGTTCCTGCAATCAAAATACTCAACGAATTTCCGTTATTTTACGAAATACGAAAAGATTGCGGTACGAATTTTAGTTTCTATTCAATGTTTTCAATCAGCCGCCAAAAATTATATGCTTTTTTTACATGTTCTTTAATTACAGTGTTATGTAAAAGTTAACAATATGTGACTTTCCTTTAAATTAAGACATTTTTAGCCTGCGGCGCTTTTCTTAGAGTTTGGTTCTAACGCATTTTAAGGTTTAAAAATATTGCTTGGAAACTGACTTTTAGAATGATAAACAACAACATTTATTATTTTGACCTTTAAAAAATTCTTGCCTACGGCGCTTTCTCACGTGTTTTCCTTTTAAGAAAACTAAATGATTTCGCGACTAACCATTGTTTTAAAACTGACTTTATGAATGACAAAAAACAGGATTTATTGAGATAACCAAATATTACGCTGAAAAATATACTAGAGAAATATGTGACTAAATATTGTTTGGAAAATTTGGAAAACCCATTAGAAAAAAGACAATTAAACTCATCCTTCAAGTACCGTTCTACCACAGACTCAAATGAAATTTTCAAAACAATTGACGTCATGACAATAAGACAAGTACATGTCAAATCTGTATTATTATACTTCTTCGAACACAAACTTCATAATCCAATGTAACCTCAAACAGCAAAAAAAAACCCGATACTCAACAAATAAAACCCTGAATATCTCGATAACACACATTTCACACAGGCAAACACACTATAAGTACTATGCAATCAAACTTTATAATTGCATGCCCACCACTCTGAAACAAATATTAAACACTATAAGTACTATGCAATCAAACTTTATAATTGCATGCCCACCACTAACTGTAAATATATTGTAATATCTATAATTAATCTCAAATAATATGTCACAGCTTGGATCAAAAAACAAGGTATTCATGTTATTCAAAACAAGATAAAATCAAACCAAACATAACCCAATACATAAAATTCTATGCTTACTTAATAGTCCCTTCTCTCCTTTTCCGTGCAATATACTTTAATATTATCAAACTTAGTCGAAAGTATCTATAATTACATGTTTATTATTTTTTAAAGAATTTGCCTACTCTAACCAAAACAAAAACAAAAAATGTATTTCTCTTCAAATTCTACCTAATTTATGTAGCAAAACTAAAACATTAAAACAAAACTAATCAATACACATCAATACTTATACCCCATTTCGTGAACAACTCAGCACAGGTCTTCCTAGTGAGGTGGTCACGACACATATAACACTTCATTCACAGTATCAATTTTTTTTTTTTTTTTAAATTTAATGTAAATCAAATTTAATAATGTTATTATTAAGTTCTGCAAGTATTTTTAGTTTTTATTATTGTGACAGCTGTTTCGGCGTTTAAGGCCATTTTCGAACTGTGGATTAATTTTAGTAAGTATAAATTTTCAGTTAAAGTTACTGCACTTGAAAAACATTAATTTATTTAACTAACGTTAACTTTACTGAAGAACTCTCTAAAATCAAATCTATTGCAATAAATAACAGATAGCTTAATTGATAAAATCCTTTAAAAAAAACTTAATCTAATATCTACTAATAAATGCCAATAAAACACAATATCAGAGATAATAAAAACCAAGGTTTGCGTAGAATTTTATTCATAAATAATATTTCATCTTCATGTGTTTCTAAATTCCCTACAGAAATTAAAGCTGCGTTTTATACAAATTTTTTTAAACTAACTTTTTTTTTATACTAACCTAGGAAAACTTTTAATAAATTCTACATATAAAGAAAATAACTTAAGCCATTCTGGCATCTATAAACTCAAACGTAACGATTGTCCAGCCTTTACATCGGTAAAACGGCTAGAAACATTCAAACAATGGTGGTCGAACACTTGAGATGTCTAAACACTGTCGGATTTTCAGAATTCGCCTCCCACCTTATAGAGAAAAATCAGTCATTTAATAAATCTTCCGGGCTAGATGTATTACATGGAAATGGGATAGGTCTACGCCTTAATAATCTTGAGGCCCTTGAAATAAAAAAGTCATTAAAAATCAATAAAACCAATCTACTTAATAAACAACGCTATTATGGTTTAGTTTATCATAATCCGAAGGCTTAGGTTAAATAAGGATTGGTTTGGTTTGGTTTGGTTTGGTTAGGTTAGGTATGGTTCGGTTAGGTTAGGTTCGGTCTGGTATACTGAAATGTGCAGGTAACAATTTAATTATAATTCGTATTATGTAAATTCATATATCAATTTGTAAGTATTAAATTACTTTAATAGTATAATTTAATCACCCCCGTTGGGTGCAACGGGCAAACGCCAGTAAAAATTAAATCTAAAAAGGGTTCTTTGTTCCATATCCACCAAAAGGAAAACATATTTTGCGTTGGTTTGTTCCATATACGGACATTCAACGGGGATTCTAATTACATTGCTCCTTTCGTACTGATTTGTTCCACGTCCTATAGAACATTTTGTCTGAAATCCTACAACAACTTAACTCAATACTGTATAAATCCCCCTAAATCAATCTATACTTTTAGCGGAGTAAAACCTCAAACCTGTAATTAGTAACATTAACTGCTGAACCAACTACTTATTCCAAGTATACTAACGCACAGGCCTTGCATAGGAAATATAGATGGGATTTTTTTTATAATACATATGGATATAATTGAATTATTTTATTATTGTTTGTAAATGATTTTTTATCATAATGTGTTCACTTTTTTACATAATTTTCCAAATAACTTACAAATACAATGTAATCATAATATTTTTTTAAATACGAGTAAGTCCTAATAAAAAAAAGTTTTTTTTTTTCCTCAATTTCACTATCATCATATTGTTTTTCTTTTTTTTTTGTGATTAATTCGTAGAACGCCATTTTTTTTTGTAATCTAAATTAAATTTATTAATGCTGTTATTTAGTTCTCCAAGTATTTTAGTTGGTTATTATATAAATATTATTCACTTTATTTTTAGAAAAAAGAATACGAAAATTGTATTGGTTTATTCTATATTCATAATTTGTTCCACATCCACGAGAATTTAAAAAGCTGTGCATTTTGTGAATATGGTAAAAAATTACAAATAAATTGTGTCTCTTGCTTTTCCACTTTGAATGTAAGTACATATTATTACAAATTTTGTATGAAATAAATCACGGTAGATGAATAATGCAAATTTTTGGTTATTTTCTTTTTCATGTTTACGCACTTCCATGCCCAAGACCCAAATGACAACTTATTCGGTAAAAATGCTGGAACCGAGAATTCATCAATAATTTAATCGGAACCACACTATAGGATGCGTCGATTAGGCGGGACAGGAGCTTACTGCGGTGTCCCCATCTTTCACGAAGCGCGATAACCATTTTTGATTGAAATACAAATTCTCTACGGCTGGTTATACGGCCTTAACAATGGCACACCTGCCTATAGATCTCGAATCTTCCGATTGAAGTACGTTGTATTAATGGTCAATCAAAATAAATAAACAAAATTAAACTATTGAAAAAAAACTTGTACAAGTAAATATTTTACATGAAATATTAATTAAAAAATAACAAATTGAATTTTATATACCCGCCATAGTAACAATCGTGGTTCCCTCGTCAGAGACAAGAACTGTTCTTTTCTGGTAAGATATTATTACATGACCAAGAATGCCCTTTAAACTAAAGTTATTATTTAATAATATTTGAATATAATCACGACTGAAAGTATGTAGTTGCCTCTTTGTACATTATAGTAAACAGTATATTGCAATACATGATGTTGTAGGTTCGTATTTTATAAATCTTGGGCAATCAGGCGTATTCACGTTCCTTCAGCATTCCTATTCAGGATGTATTCCACGTTTAACTGAGAGATGAAAGCAGCATGATTACAGTCCCCGGACAGCGCTCCTCGAACTGTGGGCGCTAAAATAAATTCCCATGCGTAAATCTTCGAAACACATTATACACATTATATAAACTAACATTGACCATACATATTTTTATGCTTGATTTAGCGAAATGTCTTATTGATAATGATTTTTTTCTTTGACATTTGAAGATATTATTCGATAGAGAAGGTCATTTGGGCATGAACAAGTTAAACATTGGTCCGGAGTTGAACCGCTAATAAATAATTATGTAGCGCTTTGGAATAAATCACATCTGAATATCACGCAATCAAATGAAATAATCAAACTTTGCTTTAACCGCATTTATTTTCACGCCTGCCGGTTCGTCTTATTTATACTTTGTCCTGACGATGGAACGGTTGTTCCAAAACCAATAGGCGTGAAAAATAAATGTGGTTAAAACAAAGTTTGATTGTTTCGTTTGATTATAATGGATAACCACAAAGTGATAGCTTCATACAATAGAAGACTATTACGCAATTCGGTATCAATTGATCTTATTAACTCCATTTGGGCAAAGCAAATTTAAACTCGGATGAGCTATCAAAAACACGTCACTTTTCATGCTGGTTTACCCGAAAAACCTTTAAATTTTCTTGGCCTTAGTAGAGAATGTTTAAAACATGGTGAGAATAACTCAATTTAGACAAAATTAGACATATCAGGTTGTGCCATAATGCCATAGATATTTCATCCCCTTGCGAAATTAGTCCCCACCTTTCTCCGGCGCTCAATGTTTTTTGTGTTTATAAAATATACCCATTCAACGTGTAGATTGCACAATCTAGATGGTTCGTTGTTCTAAGCTAAAGTTTTGCACGAGAGAATGGACAATCGGAAAAGGAGTCGCAGTACGCCCCTATTAAAGCTGACACTCGTTGAAAAGTAGAAAAGGAGGCTGCAAGAATTGAAAGTAGTTGACGAACATATATGTAAATTCCAATGTATATGACGCATTGATAATTTGAAAAACGTTCTAGAATCTTTGGAATGTATGATATGAAATTTCGTGAACTTATCTCGTAAACTCGGAAGTACGGATACACACACACTTTAAATATATAAATATGCCAAGAATCATAATGTGGGTACATATTTAGATTCATCGTGTGCCATAAGCACATTGGGACAGTCGTTGCTAATATGCTATTTATTGCGGGCATCATAGGAAACCTGATTAATAGAAATAACACTATCTAGCAATATCGAACATTATTGTTTATTATGTATTTGATGTCAAAAGGAAACGTATATTATATTAATGGAATTGTAAGAGTGTAAAAAAATACCAGAAGTAAATATTTTATAATTTTTCTCAATTTGCGCAAAGAATCCAAGCATCGACGCTGGGTTAATAAAATAAATCGTTCACAAATTAATCACGTAATAATAATAATAACATTAATTGGATGATTTAAATAGCGCCGTTTTTGTGAAAAATCACCTCAAGGGCGCTGGGACGTACATCTTTTGATCATAGCGATTGGAAATCATTGCATTAATAAATGAATTAAAAATGACTTTTATCACCACTTTATTAATATATACATATCGAGATGTTTCGAAAGCGATGATTTCCTCATCAGGAATATATAGAATACTGATATACTCGTATTCCTGATGAGATACATTAATGAAGTGGTGATAAAAGTAATTGTTAATTCGTTTATTTGTAATGACACCACAAAGTGAATAACAATCTTTTTAAGAATTATGATTGCATTAATACTCATTCATAGTTTATATCGACCAAATACAACTAAATAGGAAAATATGAAAATAATATTACGCGGACTTGATTACAGTGGTATTTGGTGACCTTAGCAACTAAAAAATCCGACGATGGTGTATTTTCAAGAGGACCTTGCTCGGATTCGTCTGTTTATTTTCTTACGATACGATACGATATGAATGTAGGAGTATTCCTCCCAGCGGGTACTCCCAGCCAGGAGTACTCCTGTCCCGGTGTTACCGGTACACCAGGGGGCACTGTTTTGTTAGGGCTTGGAACACGTGCTCTGTTGATAGGAAGGAGGTTGGAGTTTAATAAACCTGTACACATGGCAATCTAATAAGTCAATTTTGGAATTTAGGATGGGTAGGAATAAAGGAAATGTTTGAGCGTTGGTTTTCGTTTCTCGCTTCCTGCTTCTTTTTGTTTTCTGTTTCTTCTTGCCTCAAGCTTCTGTCGTATTCTTTTATTTCACTCTCTCTCGCCTTTTTTGCATCTTCTTAGTTCTTCTGGCAACTTCTTCCTTCTTCTTGGTTATCCTGGTCTCTTATTGTATCTACTTGCCTCGTTGTGGCCTTTCTTGCTCTTCTTGTCTCTTCTAGTCTCTTGTAGCCTCTTATTAGGTTTTATTTTATATCCTAGTCTCTTATTTCCCTTTAATGCTCCGCTTTCCCCCTTCTTGCCACTCACAAAAATATTATTATCTCTACTCTGTACAGTTAAAAAAAATGTTAAAGAAAACACTCGTGCTTAATGATAATCTATTTCGGGGCGATTCATTTAAGTACTTGATAAATTCGTCTGAATCCTATTGGTTTCTGTGAAAAAGTAGTAGATTGTCAGGTATATATTAAGAAGTTTTCCTTGTAAGAGTTCTGATATTGAATAATGTTATTTAGTTATATTTTAAAAAGTCCCTTCAATATCTAATAAGTGCGTATAGAGCATACCCTTTAATTGAAAGCTATAAAATAATCCAAAGAATATTTCGATATGAAAAACAAGTTTACTCAACTTATTGCTTTTAAGAGGCGCATAATGCCGCATTTACACGAACGTGGGCAGGTAACATGATTCAATTTTACGTACTCGTAAATAAGTGATTGGATTCGTAAAAATATTTCCGATACAGCATTAAAGAATCAGTTTTTTTACAAGAATAAACAAAACGATATCGTGTGTGTTTTAAATCGGAAAAGAAACAAACCGTGAAATCACGCCAACTCCAATTTGAATTGCTAATCATGCAAGATAATTTGTGAATTTATGATCGCACTGAAAGTTTTTCCGATGAATGAAGAAAACGAAAGAGTTTCTTTCCTTGATTTTGCTTAAATTTCTAGTTTCTAAAATAAATATATTTTTTGTTATTTTACAATAATTTTGTTTATTTTATATACGTAATTGTTTTTACAATAATACTCAATTATTTACCTTCTCTCATCACTTACTAATTATGTTTTTCTCGATATTTTGTCTATGCTTATGTAATTTAAAAAAAATTTTCTGTGTATTTTTATCCTGATGAGGGAACCATTGGTTTCGAGACATGTTGATATTTATTTATTAAATCGAGGATAAAATATTTGTTAATTAATAAATTAATCTTAATACTCGTAACATAATTATTCTTAATAATTTATTAATAAGCAATATTTTGATGATCTTCTGAGAGGGCTTAGGAAGGGACCTTTTAATGACATCGAAAATACACTATTTAGGCCTGGTTATCCCCTCTCGCTTCGTAGGTACTTATCTAAATTCACATATTCTCAAATACGCACATTCCATCCCTGTAACAATTTGGCTACCGCAGTGAGGCATCATCATTGCAGTCACCTACAACCAGTAACTTAGAATGCCAAAAGTGTTTAACTACATCATCCATCATACAGAATTTTACATATTTTCAAAAGACTAATCCAAATACATAAAAGAGTAATTCATATTTTCACCAAGTTTGTTCCTCATAATTGGCTTTTATCCGAAGGCACAAAGAAATTATCATTTTAATCATTTTTTTACGTTCCAAATGCCAGATGTTATGAATGCCCCTATATTAAAAATGTCACATCTAAAGGATGACACTGGCATGGCATTAGCGTGCCTAAAATCGTAGATTCATAGTCTGTTTTGCCCGCACAAAAGGCAAATTTCTCCAATTCACAAACCGACAAATGTACACCGACTATACGTAGAATGTACCCCCTTCCTACTTTCCACCCACTCCTGCTCCCGTAGCCTCCCACACAGAGGAGCCGGATCCGGAGCCGAGCCGTTGCTGAGCCGCAGCACAGTGGGGCAGAAGGAACCCATGGTTTTATTTATATTGAAACACCTAATATTTAAAAGAAAACTGTAATCGCATTCACAGAAAACTGAAGAATAATATTTCATGCATATTAATTTTGTAAAAAAAAAGGATTCAGTCCCAACGAAACTTTTAACCTGCATCCCATGCGAGGTATATTGTTCTAAATAATTCTAATAACTCTTTGATTCTAGTCGTTCCGTATCGGAAACCAAATACCTGTCCCCATAATACCAGTTCTATCTCCTTTTCTCTTAAGGTCAGACATGTATTTTAGACAGAGATCACTCCAGATCTCACTTTAAATCATATTCTGATAGTAGATTGAAAGTGTTCTGCAAACTGTTAAGTTCGATTCACATCTACTAGCACCGCGCAGTACAGACACATAAAGTGGCAGGCATGGAAAAAATTATTGCTTACGTCACCTATGAACGCATTTACACACGGTGTAATGTGAATACTCCCTTCTGTGCCGTGACTGCTGTTGTTCGCTAGGAGAATCTTACCACGACCGCTTGCAAAGGATAAGTGTGTCAAGTTATAATTTGCACTATGGATATTATCGTCAACAAACCACGCTTCGTGATAGTATATATATATATATATATAAAATTATGAAAAATTGTGTTCCTTTATACTACTTTTTTTAGGCTTCAAAGTCTCCATTAGACGTAATAGAAAATGTATCACTTTTGAAATCATTCTCCATGATTTCCATTTTGGATCATAGTGAACTTATAGTACATAGGAACTATATGAGTTTTTTGTCAGATGGCCGCGTCTCCGTCATATTATGTAACATATTACTTAAGTTCCCAACGAGATATACAAACTTCATAAGTAAAAATATTAAAATTATTACAAGGTATGTTGAAAAACAGCTTAACATAAAATTTTATTTAAGAACATGAAGTTGTTTCAGAAGATGCGTTGAATCAAGTGAATTTTTTTTTGTATATTTGATTTTGACCGAATATTATATTAAATAAGCAGCTTGTGGCTTAAAAACTTGTTTTGTTTTGAAATATGAGATTTAAATTTATCTTAACGATGAAAAGTTTTCCATATCTATTTCATAGAAAGTAGTTTTATATGGAAAATACGCGTTTAGTGCGATGTAAATAATTTGAAAAGTAAATAAATTAAAATTATTTTGTATTCACCACTACACATATCTAGATGTTCCGAAAGCGATTTTTTTTACCAGGAAAATATAGAATATTAAAAAATAATAATGTCAAGTGTAGATTAATGTGTATATTAATAAAGTGGTGAAAACAATTTAAATTTAAATTTAATTATTTAATGACGCCACAAAGTGAATACCAATCTTTAGAAGAAAATATAATTTGAAAAGTATTCATATTTTAATTTAGGAAGTTTAATGAGTGAACAAACGGAGTATCGGGCCGATAGCTCCACAAGTTGGTCCACTGTGCGGGGCCGGTAACGGGTAGCGGCCAAAGCTAGCGAGAGTTGGTTGGGCCATTCATTGTTCAGGCGGACCGACCGCGGCAGGCGGCTGACCCAAAGCTGAAAGCTGTCAACACTGTACGTATTATCATTACTTGCGGACAGACGTTAGGCGACATCTCTGACTGTAATTTATCATTACACCTAAGTGATAATATTTTAACGGCTGACCAGATGTTCAATATCATCTAATCTCCTGTCAATGGATTTAGCGAGATACGGCTTACACTCCGTTTCTATATTTAGGAACTCGGGTTAGAACATTTGGATCAAATAAGGTTAAGAAGTACTCAGTAAGGGTTCGAATTGAGATCATCAGGAATGCTTTTATTGATGAAAGGTTTAAATTTAAGAATCAGAATGGAAGGTTGTCAAGCTGTATTTATCCTTCTGTACGCTATTGAAATCTGGAAATCAATAAATCCTGCAAAGTGCGGAAAAATAGGCACATCCCTTGAAAACCCCGGACACACAGGGCAACCAATTTAGAAGTTCTTTATCGAATCCAAATATTGTGAAATTCTAGTAGCTATAAAATAACGAAAACCCCAATATTTTGCTACTTAATTATGCTGAGCAAGGAAAAATACATGGGAAGTTGGTGGAACACGCAACTGAGATGAAGACGTCGCATTTCATGGCTTCCAAATCCAAGTGACTTTTCTTTTACAGTAACTCCACACAGGAGCCTCTGAGGGAAATAATTTCCCTCAATGGCTATATCATCTTTGGGGATGCTGTGTGGAGGGTCTTTTAGAGGATAGGAAGGAGTGAACTTGGGTCTTGAAGAGACCCATGTTGTAGAATGGAGGAAACACAGAGGCCGGCAAACCATTCCACAGCCGAGCTGTTGAACAAAAGAATGAGTCGTGGAAGCGACCCATTCTCATGTGATAAATATCAACCATGTGCAAATGTTGGGCGCGCGTTTGTAGTGTTTCCCGACTATGCACCGGTGCCGAAGGGATCAATGGCGCTAATTCTTCAGAGCATCTTCCATTAAAATACCGGTTGAATAAGGACAGCATTCCCACCTGACGTCTGTTAAGATAGGCGAATCTATCAAACGGACCCCCCGTTTCTGCACAGAGTCAAGGGTTTTTTCAGATATTTTGGGGCTCCCGACCAGAGGTGGCTGCCAAATTCTACAGCGGGGCGCACTTGCGATTTGTACTATTATAGACTGGTACGACTCCAGTTATACCGGGTTGTACCGGGCTGTATCCTGCCTAGTGAAGGTTGTCCCCCGAAAGGAGAATACACGGTAAAAAATAAAATTATTGATCCATTGTAACCCCTCTTTTAGATATGCGTCGTTCATAAAAAGGGAGTTTGGATTAGAACGGAGCTACCAGCGATACCTACGCCTTTTACGTACTAACAAAACCATTCATTAAATATTATGGCACTATTCATTTCACAGCGTGTCATGAACTAGTTCGGTTTTACTCGTGCCTACTAAGCGGTTTAACATTTTTGTATGCCGTGCGGAAATTTACACAGAAAATTTATTTTATCAGTTTTTTCACGAATTTTTTAATTTTGTAAGCATTTTCTGTTAGAAAGATATGATAAGCACATTTAAATTGGAGCCTTTTCGTAAATTCAGCAGGAAAAGGACAATAAATTGGTTTCTGTCACATGAATTTTCAACGGTATCATTTATTTATTAAAATAAAATAATTTCGCCCATATTTTATGTAAGTTTTCATTTACAGCCACCCCTGGGGAATAACATTTGCTTGGCTAATAATTTTCCAACACCTCTCAGCGTCTACAACCTTCCAATGAATTTGCAATAGCGAAATTACTTTTACAAGAAATATGATATGCACTAAAAAAGGTTTTACTTGTAACATTGGCCTGCAGTGGTATTAATTCAGATTCCGAATGCTTCAAATGAAACGGATGCTGATTAGGTGATTTTAGGCTGTGTTTTCAAGAAAGATTTTTTAATTTATTTTTTTATAAAGCTTATTTGAAGGTTTGAAGGCTTCTGGCACTTGACAGATATTTTACAATGACGAGATAAGTTACTCAAATAAAATTATTATTGGATATTTCAGGAACAAAAAAATACATAAAAGAACGCAGTAATAAGGAACTCCAGTCCAGTTTTAAAAAAAAATTAAACAATATTGACGTTAAACTTAAATACCTGTATATTTAGTTTTTTTTAAGTTTGTTGTCAAATCTATGGCCGGTCGGTTTTGAGATTAGAGTGTCAAATGTTAAAACAAGACCAAAGGATGAGCTTTACCGTGCATAATTTTATATTCTATTCATGGTAAACCATAACTAATCATAAGTTATAACAGTATGTACCTTTTCAGATAATTTAGCTTGAAGAATAATAATAGTATTGAGCATTAACATTATCAAAATATCCATATTGACGATTGGTATGCTCATGAATACTCCTTTCTTTTTTTCTGTTTTTAATAACAGTTTTTTCATATTTAACAACAATTATAGAGCTGAAAATCACCCAAATTAAGCTTAAATTTCATCAACGCTTAAAAAATACATATTTAAAATATAAAACAAAATCGAAAAATACATATTTCCATACTAATCCAAAAACAGAATACACACATGACGTCAGATGTTTCAAATGCAATGGCACCAATATAACAGGTTGTTTTGATGAGATGATTATTTCTTCACTTTTAAACAACGATTTATAAATTCTACGTATAATTATATACGAATACAATAAAAGTTATGTATTCAGAATCGGGGTTTGCTGATCTATATGAATATGTACTTTTAAAGTCATAATATTTTTCACTGGAGTTCCTTATTAGAAAAGAAAAAATTTTCGGTTTTAAAAATATCAGGCAAAAGCTTTTCTTCCGAAAAACAGAAAAAAGGTAAGTGCATCCTGTTGGCATGGACATACATTACTCTTCAATATCGTCTACACCAATGCCAAGATAGATAGATGATACCGATATTATTGGGACACTATAAATAAATCGAATTGTTTTCAAAAACTTGCTACTAGGAGCCTCCTTGAATTATATTTGAACGGAAAACAATATCCATAAAGCCAAACGAGGGTATTAAAAACGATGGCAATTTGAAAGCAGACACATTAGCCATGGCCCATGGGGTGCCCATTAATGTTTTACTTGAACCACCATAAAGAACACATTTCTGCCTGCAAAAATATGGAATGAACCGAAAAAACGTTTTTGTTCGAAAAACGGGGAAAATATGTGAAACTTTCCGGGCTTACATTGTTTGGCTGGGAAATATTATCCTGCTGGCATTTTGTCGGTTTGGTGAGATCGTTTCTACAAAATGTGTGAAGTGTAAAGTTCCGTAATAATGACAGCGTGAATTCAGAGGAAAAAACACTCTTCTCGGACACTAAATTTCTTCTAGCGACTAGCGACCCAGGAACAGAGTAATTCTTAGGATCACCCTCGAGTAGGTACGAAGTCCGACTAATATAACTTTACGCTCTATTATACTCGTACGAGTGGTTTTAGCCAACAAAAGAAATGACAAATTGCTGTAATAGTTTTACGCGAAATGGTGTTTCAGCTTTCTGGAAGTGTTTTATTGTGATGATAATGTACTACCTTAAAAACAAATAATTATTGTAACAGTGCGTAAGCCGTATAAGCTCTACTATTAGGTTAATAGTAGTAATAACTCTATGACTACTTCTATAAGATTGTCTATGATACATAAAGTTTGCCTTTAGTTCACTTGTAAAACGAGGGTCGAGGAAAATGATCAATAAATGTGCATTTAATTTACAAGTGCGTTTCTATTCAAAACCACAATACAACAGACTCTTGTTGAGAAAGAGTGGAAATTCATTTGTAAATGATAAAATCTACTCACATGGAAATATTTAGGAAGACGGAGAGCAGGAACTCATTGTAGATGGCCATGGATATGAAGCGACTTTCGTTGAATTCCGATGGAGCCTTTCTCACGACTATGCAGAGCCGAATACCCCAGATCAGGAATATCACCTCCACTGTAACAAAGAAAATACAACTTCAGTTAAAATACTAAATAAGCAATATCTTCAATCAGTCAACCTTTCCTGTCATCTACAGATAATTAGAGAAACTTTCATAAATGACTAATTATTAAACATGTATAGTTCAGTAACCCGTTATATATAAAACACGTGCCCGTGAAATTCAAACCAATTAATTCAAAATTTCAACTCGAAAATAATACATGAGTATCTTACTTTGTAGTGATAAGGTGGGTCTAATATTTGCTAAAATAGAATTATTCCCAGACCCCTCAAATAGGGTAAACAACAACAAACATGCAACGTGAGTTAAAATGAATGTGTATTTTGCTAAAATTAGGTTCCTCACTCCGCCACACTCGGAATAGAAGTTCAGACAACGTGAATTATAATTGGAATGATCTAGGTATTTTGGACTGGGGTGAGGGAGAGTGATTCTTGACTTAGGTTTCCGGGTACTGTCCTCGTCGACATAACTATTGTAAAGTACGTTGATAAATGGATATAAACAGAGTCCTTGTCAACGTTGAAAGATTCAAACTAATTTTATTTATTTACTAAATGACCCACCAAACTAGGCGTATGTATTACGATAGTAGAACATAATTATAAAGGAATAGTAATAATAAAAATTATGATAATAATCATAATAACCATCATAAAACAACAAAAATTACAAATACTCTACATTTCTGTTTCATTATTTGTGCAGCTGTTCAGTTATTGTTGGTTGACGGATGTGTGTGCCTGAGTGGTGACAGGCAAGTCCGGAGATGTCATGTTGGATAACAGCAGAGTCCAAGTTATCTGCTTCTTCATGTCCAGTTCTTTTCGTATCGTACTTGTATCCCTGAACTAACCGCTGCCAGGATGACGAGCTGTTCTCTATTGGATTATTGGCTGCAGGGGAGATGACCCATCCTCTGAGGGTGTTGATGGTGATAGTCAGGGTTGATCGATGCTAGGAATAGGGATGGTGTAAAGGATAATTTTGATGATTGGTTCTTTTTTAAATCAGACAGATCACTGTCTTCGAAGATCACTCATTGAGGAAGCTTTTAGACAATTTTATGACACTATTTATCAGCCATGCTGTAATTCGTATTTTTTAGGTCCGTTTTATGCTTTCCGCATTGCTGATTGATTCCATTATATGCCCCACGAGCCAGAAAGGTATTATGAAATCGTTGTCCAAATGATTACCAGGCACGATTACCCTTTTTTCTATTGTACGTCTTGTCCTGTAGCTGCGATATATAAGATTGAGTAGGTTACAGTTGTTTGTATAGTACATTAAATTTGCATGTATATACATCTACCTTACATCTAACAATTTAGTTTCCTTCAATAGGTGTGTCGATAAGTACATGTGAGGTTTTTTACTAATAACTCTTACTACTTATTTTCAACAATACACAATTACACAAATACAAATAATTATACAAATGCAAACGGCACAGCGGGAAATGCATTAATTTAAAAATATATATTAATTTTTATTAGCGACTATATAAATAAGCATTTATGTAGTAAATACAAAATATGTTGAAGTATAAAAAAGTTTACCGATTAACAGTTTAAAATAAAAAATATGTTGAAGTATAAAAATGTTTAGAGATTAACAGTTTAAAATACAAAAAAAGTTGAAGTATAAAAATGTTAACAGATTAACAGTTTAAAATACAAAATATGTTGAAGTATAAAAATGTTTACCGATTAACAGTTTAAAATACAAAATATGTTGAAGTATAAAAATGTTTACAGATTAAGAGTTTAAAATACAAAATATGTTGAAGTATAAAAATGTTTACAGATTAACAGTTTAAAATACAAAATGGTACACCTGCTAATAATTATATTTTGGTAACTATTTGATCTTTTAGTGTTTTTTCTTACTCCTCCTCACTAGGGGTCCCGGGTTTAGGCGGACTGGAGTTATTTACTTTGATGTCATCTAATTAGGTGCGTATTCTATGCCGTGTTTAGTGCCATTTTTAAGGTTATTTCATTGACCCCTTTCAGCCAGAATTTAATTCTTGACATATTAGTTTTAAATCTGGGGAAGGGTGTTGTGGAGGTTTGTCGCAAAATATGTGTAGTTTTTTTGGCCGAAAGTTGTTTTATAAGATGAACTGTTTTCTTAAATATCATTTTGATTCGATCTTGTATCACGAATACCCAGTCTAGTGGAGGGTTCAGTATTTTTGGAAATATTCAATAATATGTATTTGTAGTACATTTGGTAAGTCAAAACTTTTGAAAATTTCTACCGAAGGCGTTCTTATGGGTACTTTAAGTATGGTATTTATGATTTCTTTTTGAATCGTATTCAGATTGTGTATGTGCTTAGATGTCGCAGATCCCCATTCTATTTCCATATTCGATTCGAGAATGACATAATGCGTAGAAGACTTTTTCGTAACATATTTTTATTTACCACATTTCTTATAGTACAAGAATTTAATAAGAACTTATCGCCTATCTACACAAAATTCACAATCGAGACTATGCAGTCGTCTTATAAACATTAAATGAATAAAGTAATACATAAGTAAAAACACAAAATGTGAAATGTTACCAGAACAATGTATTCGAAAAAGTCTGTTTAGACATCCTTAATCGGAAATGAAAACATATTGCAGGCCGTTTTATGCTGGGCAAGGCTTCAATAGTTTTATTCGACACGAGGCAAATACGAGAATAAAGTTCAATAAAGGTTTCAGTCAAATAAACCTGCCAATCCCCACATTTTACTTTTAAAAAAACACACTAAAAATAACACTAAAATGACAAATTACAAGAATCTAAAAGCAGATTTAAACTTTCAGCAAGTCTAATAATAATTATTTTTAAAGCAAGAATAATAAACATAAGATAGTGAGGGGAAAATTATGAATTAATAAACATCTTCAAAAATATTGAACCACGACTTGAAATAAGATATTGACGAATACATTTTAGGATTAGAAGAGATATTACAGCACTTTCATTCGAGAGAGGAAAAGCATATATTTTATTCTTTGGCTGGAAATTACGGTTCCACTCTTTCGATCCCAGCACGATGCTCGACGTATCTGAAAATCTCTAAATCCGCAAACCGCAGTAAATTCAAACAAATATCCTAAATTGGTGGAAAATTAGAGAGCCAGTTGGCAAAGCATGAAGATATGGGAATTAATGACACATCGAACACTTAGTGAGAAGTTACTGATTCTATATCACGCCCGAAGAGATTGGAGAATAAATATCTCCACATTGCCATCGCAAAGAAACTTGGCGGCCCTTTTCCATACATGATAATAATAATAATCGGACCATTTCTATAGCGCCGCTTTTGTGAAAAATCACCTCAGGGGCGCTGTACAAATATTACTTCCTATTCTTATATTACGTCTATTCTACGAATTTATTATTATTGTTATTATGATGTGATGATTATACAATAAACTAGAAGCGGTAAGCCTTATACTAATGTACCAAGATCACCCATTATAGGTGGTCAATATCGCAATTGAATTTGGAAGTCACCTCTGGGCTGGAGCTCCCAAATACTTGATAAACCTGCTTGATCCTGGGCAAATTCGCCTGGTTGACAATTCGTTGTTAACAGACCGACTCCCATCTGATGCACGTTGGAGGAGCTAGCAGCCTTGATCCCCTCCGCTCCGGTGCAAGTACGTGAAACTCGACGGAAACGAGCGGAACATCCATTCACAGTTGATGACGGCTTCATGAGAACGGGTCGTTTCGCAGACTCGTTTTTGTGTAAATCGGCTCGTATGTGGAACTAGCTACCGGGATCTGTCTTTCCTCCTACATTTAATACGTGATGTCCCCTATATGTGCTCTGTACATACATGGGCGCTCTTGTGAGGTTTCACATAAAAAAAAGAAAAATAAGTAGAAATTTCTACTACATAGGCATCGATCAACTACGAGTATAACGATGGAGCAGAAGTGCACGGTATGAGTGTTTTCAGTGCTTGCTGAGACAGCTAAAATGATATATTAACAATATTCAACATGTTAAACAATATGCACACATTAAAATAACTAGAAACAAAACTCCTATAAAATAAAAATCAAATTTATTAAACTTTTATTGGAATAATTTATTGAAGCTTGTAATGGTTTATTTTTAAATAATTGAAGATAATAGGTATTATAGACAGCCCTGATATAGTCAGCTTAATTAAATTTAATATGCACTAAACTCCTTCTTATACTCTTTTTACAACCTGCTGTTATAATGTAACCACAGGTTAAACTATTATTCATGGGATAATTACGCTGTAACTACATACTGTTATATTGTACATACGTACTTCTTTTACACTTTATTTATTATTTTATATGTACATTATTGTACTCCCTTGCAAAACTATGTGATAAATTTATCCATATGTAAAAGCCTTCTAGGCGTGAATAAAAAAAAATAAAAAAAATTAATAAAAAAAAAATTGCTAATTGACGTAAAATTTTATTCAATTGTAATAATAATTTCCGATCTGAGTCATTCAAAAATTCATTGTACCTAGTCTTCACGCAGAAGGTAATACTTTTTCAGGTATAGTAGATATGTTCAACTACTCGGAATATAAATACAAACAGATGATTATTGGAGACATCCGCAATCATTATTAAGATGTGTTTAGAGAATAAGTATCAGTGAATGTGAGGTATGTTTTGTATATTCACCTCCGTATCTAATTATTTGGAATGGTACTTGCACTATGTTATTCCTGAATTTGTTCGTGAGACAAATTAAATATTTAGCTGTTGTATTTCATGAAAGCTATCTATTTTATCTATGTACCTACAGTGGTGTGTTTTGCACGTGCGTGACTATTGTAATTAACAAAATATGTAACGGCACAAATAGAGTAAATGATAAATAAATAATATTAGCAATTCTAAAATGAAATACGAAACAGAAAATGCACAGAAACTAAAAGGTAACGGTCGCATCTGTGATTGAAATTTAGGACCTTTCCGGAACCAGCGCTCCAACCAATTGAGCTAATGTCACTTTATTGCTCTCCGTCATTTTTTTATCGATATAATACTTCAATTTAAGAACCGTTAATGTCGTCTTCAATTAATTCCCATATATTTTTGGCTGCCATCTTTCTATATTGGCTGCAAGATTTTACCATAATTTATATCCAATCTAGATAGTGTTTCGGAAATACCTAGCAGATTTCCATAAATATGGAACATCTATCGACTTTTATACATGTATAAGATTAACATTATTTTTTATCGGAATAACTTATATTAACCCCATTGTAATATCGTATTTAAACATTGAAGAATATATAAAAAAACTCAAATGAATTATGAAACCGAAAAGACACAAAATAAAAAGGCAATAGCCCAATTGGTTGGAATGCTGGTCCTGGATAGAACGAGAGGTCCTGGGTTCAAGTACCAGATGCGACCATTACCTTTTTATATTCTGTGTCTTTTCTGTTTCATATTTCATTTGAGATCAGTTAATATTATCTTTAACGACTCAAAATAAATAAATTATAATATTGTTTATTGTAACCCTCCTACAAAAGCGTGAACCATTTAATTTAATTATTATATTATATACGCCCTGCCCTAAATGGGCTTTTACATATTTAAGTTTCTTACAATTGTCACACAGGTGCAAAACACATGACAGTAGGTACATACATAAAATAGATAGGCTTCATGAAATACAACAAAATATTTCATTTGTATAACGAACAAATAAATGAATAATATAGTGTAAGTACCATTCCAAGTAATAAGCTATAGATGCGAATATTCAAAACATACCTCACATTCACTGATATTTATACTCTAGACCCATACATTAGTAATTGTTGAGGATGTATGTAATAATAGTTTGTATTTATATTCCGAGCAGTTGAACATATTTAATATACCTGAAAAAATATTACCTTCTGTGTGAAGTCTAGGTACAAGTGAATTTTTTAATGACTCAGTCCTGAAATTATTGTTACAATTGAATAAAATTTTAGATTATGCTAAAGGGGTCATCGACCTTTAGGAAGAGAGCGATGAGAAAGGTGATTTCTTTATACTTAGCAGTTTTCAGCTATTTGCAAGAATATATGTTCTACTCAAAATGATATTAATCAATCAATGTGAAATAAATGTACACATATTCATATAATATATCCGCACGTTCGAAGAGATAATGTAAATAAGGTATGTTTGGTCTTACTTTGGTAGCCAATCTAGTGTAATCTGTTTCTACGGGTACAGGCACACGATCCAGCCCTTGTGGCCGATTTAATAGAAAAATAGCTGTGGGACTTGAAAGCAATCTAATGATTACGCTTTATACTGAAAAATTCATTCCGACCATTAACACGGAATCCTTTAATACCACCCCGAGGGAGGTGGATATTTCGGGAACAAAGTTCTTCGCTTTACTTCCTAAGAGCAAACAAAAAACCAAAATATCAGACAATGGAAAACTAACTAAAATATGAAACAACGAAAGTATTAATTAAATACAACGACCTTTGTGGCAAAGTGGTTAGATTCTTGACCTCAACGCTGAGAGGTGCAGATTGAAAAGACTTTTGGATCAGTTTTTAAAATAACAAATAAAATATATAGTTAATGTTATTAACTATTTACTGCATCCCCGAGTTTCGTCGTCGGCTTATAAAGCCGAGTGACACGTAACTCAATATTACTCAATTATATTATCTTTTTAATGCATTTTTTCATCATAGCACCAACCAGTACATATCAAACACATATTCCTAATCTCTTCATACTTAATTATTACACTTTTTTTTGTAGATATATTATATTACTATATATACTATGCCTATACTAGTTTTTTCCCTTGTTTTTGTATAATGGCACTTAATATGAATTAAACTTGTCAATTTGACTGTCCTAAAACGGGATTTGTTCCTAGTTGGGCAGTCAAAGCTTTCTTAAACGTTTTTTCTTAAATAAATAATGTGTGTTTCAAATAAATAAACATTATTATTATTATTACTATAGTTTAAAAAAATAAATTTGCACTTTACTCCAAAGTGGATACTCCCAGTGCGTGTTGTTTCGAGAAACTTGAAGGATTCCTCAAAATTTAAATGTTTATATTCCAGTTCTGTGAAAACTTTATTCAAATAACTGGCCCATAATGCAATAAAAGTAGAACTTGGATAGTACGTTGACGGAACTTCAATGTTAACTTTGAAATTTCTACGAAATGTTGAAATTCCCCAAAACAACCCGTCCTTAATATCACCCTTTCTGATATAATTGAATTTAGTCAAAATAAGCTAGTTATGTATTTTCCCATCATTAGTAATGTACAAGGTGTGTTCAAAAGAATAGGTGAATTTCAATTTTTCTCGTAAAGTATTCATTTATTCATCAATATCCATTTTCTCCCCTTCAAAGTAATCCCCCTCAGATATAATGCACTTATGCCAGCGCTTCTTCCAATCCTCGAAGCACTTCTGGAATGCGCTTTTCGGTATGGCCATCAGCTCGTTCTTCGATTCTGACTTTATCTCATCAATTGTGGCAAAATGCTTTCCTTTCATTGGTCTCTTCAGTTTCGGGAATAGGAAAAAGTCGCAAGGAGCCAAATCTGGTAAATACGGGGGTTGAGGCATGATCCATGATTTGTTTTTCCACAATTCCGATCGTTTGAGTCGTATTGCTTCACGCACACGTTGCATAACTTCCTTGTAGTATTCCTTATTAACCGTACGACCTGTTGGCAAGAACTCATGATGCACCATGCCATTGTAATCGAAGAAAACAGTGAGCAAAACCTTCACATTTGATCGAACTTGGCGTGCTTTTTTCGGTCTTGGCTCTTCTGGCCGCTTCCATTGTGATGATTGGGCCTTGGTTTCGACGTCATAACCATATACCCAAGTTTCATCACCAGTTATGACCCTTTTGAGCAAATCTGGATCCTCGTTGATGTCATTCAACAAGTCCTGAGCAATTTCGGAACAAACTTCGCTGCCACACGTTTCATGTCCAAAACATCCGAGAAAATTGCATGGCATGAGCCGATTGATATGCCAACATCCTCTGCAACTTCCCTAATAGTGATTCGACGATTTTCAAAAACCATTTTCTTCACTGTTTCGATGTTTTCTTCGTTTGTTGACGTGGTTGCAACTTCAGGACGCTCATCGTCATTAACATCTTCTCGGCCTTCTGTAAAGCGCTTGTACTACTTATAAACACTTTTTTGAGACAAAGTAGACTCGCCGAATGCCACAGTCAACATTTTAAGTGCGTTGGAGCACTTTCATTCCATTTTTAACGCAAAATTTAATACATATTCTTTGATCCATTTTTTTCAAAAGTAAAAAATCGAAAAACGCAGAAAAACGTGACTAACCTTTCCAGTTGTCAAAAACAAACCACTAATCCAAAATGGCTGATAATGCTAACATATGATAAACATATGTATCAACATAACAAAAAATCGTCAGATAATAATAAGTTATTAAGTTAATAATAATAATTTATTAATAAGTTATTTCGCTGACAGTTTTAAAAACGTATTAAAACAAATACTTTATCTGACGATTTTATTTACTTAATTGACGGCCTCCGTAGTCGGGGGTTAAGGCTCTCGACTACGAATCCAGAGGTCGCGGGTTCAAATTTCGATGTGCGCAAGTAAATTATAATTAATTCATTCATTTTAAAGCAACAAATAGCATGAATGAATTAAAAAATACTTTGTATCACCACTTTATTAATATATACATTTCGAAAGCGATGCTTTCCCCATCAGGAATATACAGAATACTTATATATTCCTGTCGAGAAAAGCATCGCTTTCGAAGCATGTTGATATGTACATATTAATAAACTAGTGATTACTAAACTAAGTAATTTTTAATTTATTTATTAATAATGACGGCATAAAGTGAATACCAATCTTTTGAAGAAATTATAATAAAATAGTATATTTACGGCACGTTTCAGAGTATTGTAAAAAATCAACCTTTGAGAATTGAGACTTATTTTAAATGGCTTTAGCCGTGTTTAACGACTAGATCTGAATAGCCGCGTCCTTCCCCGCCTTTCTCTTTCACAGATTCTTCCCTTTCCCACTACATTCAGCTTCAATTGGGGATGCCATAGTCTCACTGACTCCAGACATTAACATACGAGGTGTGTTCAAAAGAAAAGGTGAATTTTGAATTTTCGCGGGCTGTGTACATTCGTTTATCGATTTTTTTTTGTTATGTTGATACATATTTTTATCATATGTTAGCATTATCAGCCATTTTGGATTAGTGGTTTGTTTTTGACAACTGGAAAGGTTAGTCACGTTTTTCTGCGTTTTTCGATTTTTTACTTTTGAAAAAAATGGATCAAAGAATATGTATTAAACTTTGCGTTAAAAATGGAATGAAGTGCTCCAACGCACTTAAAATGTTGACGGTGGCATTCGTCGAGTACACTTTGTCTCAAAAAAGTGTTTATAAGTAGTACAAGCGCTTTACAGAAGGCCGAGAAGATGTTAATGACGATGAGCATCCTGAAGTTGCAACCACGTCAACGAACGAAGAAAACATCGAAACAGTGAAGAAAATGGTATTGAAAAATCGTAATAATTTGATTGGTTTATATTATTTTCATAATAAGCAAAAGATGTGATTGAAACGAGATATCTTTTATGTCTCGTACTTACGCATATGTTCAACGACTAGCTTTTATGTATTAGTATTCCTTTTTCTGACACATGTCTCTTGAGTGCCTCTGTTAACTCCCCTTTATCCTTAAAAGTACCCCCTGCAAAGCACCCCCAGAGTTGACTTTCCTTTTCTCTGAAGTAAACACGTTTAAAAAATAGACACTTGCTTACCCCAAATAGTTAATTTGACACAACTGAAGCCGGGCGAAGATAAACCTCTACATATAAAAAATAATGGTTTTCTGTTTATCCTCGATTTTATTGAAAAGTACTCGACTGGTTTTACCGAAAATAGCGCAGTTTGTTCTTATTAGTTCCGGAAAGTTTGAATGAATAATAGTTCAAATATGTAAAACTGTTGCTATAACATTTTAAAATTAGTATGAAAAACATTGAACCCCCCATGTTGTATTGAGTTTAGCCCATAGATATACCTCTCTGGTTAGCCACAAATTACATATTCAAAATAGAAGGTTTGTTTGGGTAGAATATTTTCATAATGGAAAACATAAGTAGGTACCTACTTAAGAACTTCATTATTTAGATATGTTTTGAAAAAAAAACATTTTTTGGATTGAAATAAATTTTTTAAATGAATCTTTCTTTGTTTAGAGATAGTAATAGTTGTCACAGGGTATTACTTTCGCTGTAAAATCAATTATAGCACCTAAACGACAAGCAAGAATTTACAACTTCATACTTTATTCCAAAAAAATAAATAAGAGTCACACCGAGTACACATCAGTTAGTTATTAAATGAGAATTACAAATACTAATATCTCATTGAATACGGAAAATAGATATAAAGTGTGAAATATGTGATCCTCGTGTCTGTAAGTATTTGAACAGGATGACAGAAATGAGAAAAGATTGCATGGGGTGAAACGATAAACAAATCCAGGATCAAATAAAACGGGAGCTGAATAAAATTGAAACATAGAAAACAGATACAAGCGAACCGACAGATATAAATCGCGAAGACTTCGGGATATTGCGTCGAAGGAAGAGAATACTCGTACATGGTCCACACCAGTCTATACAGCCTCCAATTCGCAGTTATATAGACACGATCGTTTTACGCGGTTTAAGGATAAAAGAAAAATCCATTCCAGCCTAATCGATGAAGGAGATTTAGGGACATGTATATTTAAACATTTCTGCGACAACATTAAAACATTTAGTTTATTTCACGGAGGTTCTTTTCAACATGTTGTTCACATGTCTTTTTCAATATGTTTATTTATAAATGTTTCTCAGGATAGGTGAAGGATTTTGTGTAGGTTCCATCACACTTAACAATTGACGGACAAGGCACCTCATCATCTTGCCATTTTCCCGCAGGGGTAGGCGGAGAGGATAGACCGCCATACAACTCTGTCTCAGCACACACTGATTGCTTTATTCACATTCACATATCGTATCTTGTATAATCTTATGTTGTTCTGACTCTTGAAATAACCCGGATCAAGTGTTTGATTCAATTGATCGTCTTCCACGGGCGTCCTCGACTTCTTTCTTCGTTCACCCGCTAAACATTCCCAAACCATCTAAACATCCCTTAATGACCATTACGCTTTCATCAGCCTTGCATTTTTTTCCGGATCTTCATATATTTAATACTAATTAATTTAATTTATTCCATGTTATTATTAATTATAATGTTTTTCATTTTATTTCTTTTATTTTGATTAATTATCATTTTTAGTTTTATATCAGTTTTAATATTAATATTAAACCTTTTTTATTATATTCATTTATATATTTATATTTGTATATATTTCATGTAATATGGCAGACTGGGTTTGCACTATCCATACAGTCCTGCTGGATTAAAAACTTAAATAAATAAAATAATATACGGTCGTACAAAGTTTCACCAGATAGGTACGTACGCCTCAGAGATCTCATTCATTTTCTAACTTAATCCCCTGATATATGATAGAAATGTTTTCACATTGCCATTTAAATTGTGCATATCATGAAATATGTACCCATATGTGTCACTTTGTTAACGTCAATTGTGATAATGAGTTACTTCCATGAAAAATGTCAGTAATATAATATGTCACGCGTTCCCGCCGCAGTACCAATATTAACGCTCATAAAATTATAAATATTTAAAACATTCTCCGTCACGTTTAATATAAATTACAGACACGCCGCCGAACACGCGAAATATACTAAAAATTATGTTTGACACGTTATAAAGATAAAAACAATTTTTTTCCTCGAATGAAAATATTTTATGGGCTGAGAAAAGTAAAAGGGTCTTTATTCATTATTCACATCGAATCGGCTAGTCAGCATTTTCCGAAATGGTTCAATGTTATGACGGAAGGTGCGTTTTACTATGGCGGCCACTTATGTTTATTGAAAGAAAAAACAAATGGGTTATAAAACATATTAGAGGCTTGTTTTTTATGTACATTACTGCCTTTTTCTCATTTCCGTGGCGTGTGCAATCCTTCCATGAATATTATATCGAAATATACCTCCGTTTTAACGATCTTGTTTTTCAAATATTCATCTGTGGAATACGTGTAGAACCCCCTTTAAAAAATAATAAAAAGCAGTTTATGTTGTTCATGTATTGAAACCTCGTTGGGCAAGTTGTTTCATTTTGCCATTGACAACGTTTGAATGAAGAAAGCGTCCAGCGTCCAGCGTGAATCATCATAACCATCGAACGTTATTATTTATTTATTTGTAAGAAACAAACAGCTTTAAATACAAATATGTATACAAAAGAAGTTTGATAAAAGGTAAGCCAACAAAGTTTCTTGTGCTAACAGTGGTTAAATACAGGTGTTTTATTTATTAAGCTAACAAGATAAAGAAAAAAAAAACAAAATAAGATGGAAGGGGGAGAGGAAGAGGAAGATAGGATCGGGACAGGAGATGCTCTCGATACACTTTATATTCGTGGTCGTACGTATTACTTCGGTTCGATATTTTGAAAGGGTATTATGAAGAATGTCGATATTGTGAAATTGTGCGTTCTATTTATTGCACACAAATACTGAGAATTGGAGAATTTATCCTAAGATTTATCTTGCATGCGGGCAAACGAAAAAAATCGGATTTTGGGTTGGTCTTGACGATATGCGAATGTTTATAGAGGAGTCCAGGCCATTATACATAATTTTAAATAACCATAAAATTAAATGAAATAACCATACACAGTAATCACCTTTTTATGCTTACCTAATATATATTCCTATAATAATTATTATTATAATCCATTCCATACATTTATCAGAGCCCTAAAATTCTTCCATTAAGAGCAATTCCGTGGTACAAAATTATATTACAGCACATTAATAACCCTATATATATATAATACAAATAGACTAGAGCACACTTATGTATATAATAAATAAATAAAATAAAAAATTACTAAAAGTAAACAGTTAATAAATAAATTGAAAACTTGGCTAGCCGAAAGAAACTATTTGTATTAGATATTTAGGAAATATTATTTTATGTACGATTTATTGTTATCATTATGTTTTTATTTTATATTTTTGTAGAAACATTTTTGAGTAAGAGCCTTACGAAATATTTGTGCTTTTAGTTTGTTATATATGTTTTTATTTTATAATGATATATATATATATATACATTTTGCAACTTAACCTTAACTGCAAATTTAGGATAAAGTTTTGAATAACATGCTCCCGTTAGACAAACTACAAAAAAATAGTTTATCGGGACTTTTGGAATATTATTTTTGTAAAATATCTTAATTTGATAAAGAATATAAAAATAACTATTCATATAGTAAAAGTCAAAGGTCGGCTAATAATGATAACATTAGTGTAGCTCAAATTAATGGTTTTCAATGATTTAACATGTTTTTGAAGAGTTGAATTAAATTGTGAATTAAAACTCATCAAAAACAAAATAATGATTTTCAACCGATCTTTGTATACCTAGTAGAAAAAATGATTTGTAAATAATTGCGTTCATGTATATTTGTTTTTCGTATTTTATTTTTAAGTAACAAAACAAATAACGACGATGTAGGTTGTTCATGCTACAGGCTCAATGTTTAAAAAAGATAATATTTGAAAAACAAACTCTCCTACTTACGAACCCCTTTTCCGATATTGCCGTATTGTTCATTATAATAAATTAAGTTTTTTAGAACTGACCGTAGAACATTTTAATAATTATGTCTGAGCTTTACAGAATAGAATAAAACACGCATTTTGATGATGGTTTTTTTTGTGTAAATCGAAACATGCGGCCGATGTTAGGCGGGACTTTCAACCTTGTCGCCACCTGCATTTCGTCATTTCGTTTTATTTTTAGCCGGTGGATCACCTTTAAAAATATAATAAGTATCGTTATTAATTTTTCAAAGTCCGCCAAAACGCTCCAAATGTTATGGCCGGTCGCTTTTAATCAGTTTTGAGGTTAGAATATCAAATGTCAAAACAAGGATGAGCTTTACCGTACATAATTTTATATTCTAAACCGTAACTAAACATAACAAATAAAATTACATACCATTTTAGAAACTTTAACCAAAAGAATAATCAATTGGGCATTAATATTATCATAATATCCGTATTAATAATTGGTTTTCCCGTGAATACTCTAATTCATTTCACTAATAATAGTTTTTTCATATTGAACAACAATTATATAATTTAAAGTCACCCAAATTAAGTTTAAATTTCGCCAAAATTAAAAAAAATACGTATTTAAAATACAAAACAATAGTGAAAAATAAAAATGTTCATTCTTACCCAAAAACAGAATGCGCACGTGTCGTCACATATTCCAAATGCAATGGTGCCAACATAACAAGGTGTTTTGACGAGATGATTATTTATTCAATTTTGAATAACGAGTTATAAATCTACGTATAATTATATACAATATAAGTTACGTATTCAGTATCGGCGTTTGCTGATCTATATGAATACATATTTTTAAAGCCATTATATTTTTCTGTGTTGTTCCTTATTGTGTAGTTGTGAGAATTTTAACATATTTCTTAATCTATTTTTAATAATCGCTAATATAAATGTCGCTTAGGGCATAAGCGATCGTTAAAAAAATATTTTGTAAAACACAATATATTGAAAACAGAGCAAGAATATTTACACTACTGACTTGTGTAGCATATTTAAAAATGCTCTTTTTTCATTCCTATAAAACGTTTAATAACAGAACCACACGTGTTATGTATTTATTTGTGGGGGTTTTTTTTCCATCGAGAAAATTTCATAAAAAATCTTTTTCAACTGGATATCTGAATAGGGATTAATTTCAAAAATGTCATTTTTTTATGTGCAACATGTTTTCAAGAGAAGTGTTTGTAATACGTAAAGAGAAATTTTGAATTCGGAGGCTTAAGTACCCCCTCCGTACCTTTCTCTAAATGCTCGTTTTAAAAAAAAAATAACTTAGTGATGTAAAACTAAAGGATTTAACAGTATTTTAACCTGGTTTCTTGAGCCGCCCCTAACGAGCAGAGCAGTCCTAAGTAAACTAAATGTACATGATTTAACGATGTCAACCCGAGCTCGTGCCACTTGCTCAGCGCCTGTCAATTGTACATGGAAGCGTACCGCACATACGAGTAGGTACCGTATATTACCTTTTTAGATGGATTAACCGGGAAAAAAGATGTACTTAGTAATAAGCAGTTTAATAGTGTAGGCGCAACGTTCAGAATTATTTAACAGAAATAAAAATATTGCTTTACTAATCATATTATATTATTATTATTAATTTGTTAACGCCCCAAAAGGCTTTTACATATTTTAACATTTAAATGATTATGTGTACAGAAAGAAAAAAAAATAACACGATACATAGTTGGTATATAAATGTAACATAGTTATGATATATATGTATGAATAATAATGTATAAGTGCATGGCACAGAGAACTTATAAAGGGGAGGGTTTTTAATTTGTACATACTACTTTAAAAAAAAAAAAAAATAGTAATAGCCTAATCTTCATGATACATAATACATAAGTGTATAATACGATTGTAAAATGAGTGCATGACATTGTGAAAAAAAAAATCAATGTGTTTTTATATTTCGGATGATATAAAAATGTATGAAATTGCATAATACATAATATAGTACATGATACATAGAAAGAAAAAAGAGGAACAAGCTTTTGGATTGTAGATAAGTACAACGATAAAGTATAAAAAAAAAAAAAACAATTTAGCAATAGCTCCTATGCGATGCTCTTATAATTGTTGCAACATAAAAATATCGTTCAGGTATCTTTTGAACATAAACTTATATTAAATATATCTACTGCAGAGGTGAATTTATTTCTAAGTATATGTAGACGAGAAATGGGTGCATGCATTTGGTAGTTAGTCCCAGAATTATTGTTACAGAATAACATATTTTGCCGAGTTTGTCGATTAGGTACTTTGTAGTTGATTAGTTGCAGAACTTCACAACAGTCTAATAAAGAATAAATAATTTTAAATGAAAAAGTTAAGTCTGTTATTTTTCTTCTGTTTTCTATAGTATGTATTTTGAGTGTATTTAGCAAGAATGTATAGTTTATGTGTTGTATTGGTATGTATAGTTTGAAGTTAATAAAACGTAAGAAATTGCGCTGCACGCGTTCAATATTTTTTATATGAATGAGATAGTATGGGGACTACACTATTCAATTGTATTCTAATATGCTGAGCACTAATGACAAATATACGATTTTTATAACTTCCAGCGAATCAAAGTCTTTGATAGTTCTAATTATAAATTCCAGTATCTTCATACCTTAATTAGTTATTTGTTGTATGTGATTTACAAAATTTGGTTGCGTATCAAACGAGATCACTGATTTCGTTGACTTTTTCCAAGATTTTCTTATCTATATCGAAGTTAAATGATAACCGGGTTTTGATTCGACAAAATGTCAATGTCTTGCATTCATCAACGTTCAGAAATAAGTTATTAGCGATACACCAATTATGTAATTTATCGATGTTTAACAGCAAGGTTATGCAGTCGCTAATATTGGATATTTCTTTCTATAGTTTAATATCATCGACAAAAAGTAGAACTTCTACATCGTCGAAACAAGTTATGATGTCATTAATGAATATTAGAAATAGAATGGGACCGAGATGACTTCCTTGCGGCAGACCACTAGTTGCATTAAGTACCTTAGATTTTAAAGACTTAATTTTGACGAACCTGATTCAGTTAGATAATTAACCTGAGAACCAATCCAACATGTTGCCTCTCAGTCCTAGTGCATATAATTTACTGAGTAATAATTTATACCGATAAGTTCTGAAAAAATATTGTGCTGAGTTAAGTAATACATTTACAATTTTTTCAAAGGATTGGTATTCATTTTGTGGCGTCATTATTAATAAATGAATTAAAAGTTACTTCGTAATCACCACTCTATTAATATATACATATCAACATGTTTCGAAAGCGAAGCTCTTTTGAAGACTTCGCTTTCGAAACATGTTTATATGCATATGTTAATAAAGTGGTGATTACAAAATAATTTTTAATTAATTTATTAATAAATTTATATCTAATAGTTTTTCACTCGTCCTTTGGGTTATTATTCAAAAAGTGGGTTTCATTAGATTCCTCAATAATAATACGTGTTTACAATATACCAACTTGTATGGGAGAGACGAAAATACCCGAACACATCCGTTAGCTTCGGCTGACCTCGAAATACTAAACGAGATGATACAGGAACAAACTTGATATATACGAATGTTTTGTGGGTTTCGGGTATTGGTTTTTGTACCTGAACGTACGGGATACGGCTTTTTGCGTTCGGGCGATAATATAGCGGCCGTATCACGTACGTTCGTATGGGTAGGGAGGTTAATATTTTCATTTTATTATCATTTTTGCGTGATAATGTTTGTTGTTGTTTGTTGTACTTATCAATTATTATTTTTATGTAAACATTCACGTATTTAAGTTTTGTGTACTAACATAAAAAAAACAAATAAAAACAGTACAGTGAAAACCTTTATTTTTAGTGTCCTGTGTCAAAAGAACGACAATAGCATCATGTCTACGTCTCTGACAGTTCAACAAAACAGTTCTCACTACAGTTAATCTAAACCAGAGGTACCCAAACTTTTTTGTGTCGTAGACCCCTTGCCATGTTTTTCGGTTTTTGATAGACCCCCTACTTACCTGATATTGATTTTTCATAAATTTCTAACTGTAGTGAAGTTTAGTGTTAAAAACTTAAACTAAAAACAAATGTTAAGTTTTATACATTTATTAATTGAATTTAAATTAAAACTATTCAAAATATTTTGTATCTGTTATATAATATAAACGTAACATAAAATAAACTAAGCAATAAGTAAATGTTTTTAGTGGGAAGGATGAACCCGATGCTTTAATAATAAATTATCAACATTTGGCGTCAATTTTGTCAGGTTTAATCTTAAATCTCCTCGGCCAATGATGTCCAGTCTGTTTCTTTTTTTCGATAGGAGATTGGTAACACCGCTGAACCCCCTTTCCACTAGGTACGACGATGGAAAGGAAATTAAAACATGTATGTTAACAATTAAATACATACGTAATATGTACGTACAGTTGTTTTTTTTAGATTTTTCCGAAAACATTCCATAATCCGAACTTTTCGGTAATCCGAACATCGAACATTACGGAGTAATTATAATTATGTATTATAATCATATAATACTGTAATTATAATACAGATTGCTAAAACTTTGAAAAATAAACTATTGTGGAGTACTCGTGTAATTTTGCATGATTTGAATATTAAACTACAAATAATTGAAGTCATGATTGGCGTAATTTATCTATCTTTGCTAAGTACGAGTACAAAACTAAAATTTAATAAAAAATAATGTACTTACCTTTCTCCGGCACTCTCAAACAAAATAACTCTGATTCACTATAATTTGTGTGATAAACTACCAGTTTATATATTTTCTTAGCACTTTCCTTTTCAAGATTCAGGAAACGAATAAACGTATTTGTCTTTCATTCGTATTTATAGAGTGACAAATTGAACAAGTCATATAAATAAATAAATTTTTTACTTGATAGGTACTTTTATAAATAATGTACATGTCTTTATATTATACGATAGTAGTAAGTAAATATGTACTATCAGTGTATGTTGAGATCCACTATCGTGGACCCCCATTTTCATTTCATGGACCCCCAAATTTTTTTTTCGCTGACGTAGACCCCTTGCAGGTTGTCATAGACCCCTGGGGGTCGATATAGACCACTTTGGGAATCACTGATCTAAACGATACAACGACACAAAATGGTAACAAACAGTGCTATTTTTCATAAAATAAAGTGATAAACCCACGTTTTTAGGGTCCCCGTGTCAACACAGCAAAAACAATATCATTTAATCCAAGTCTCTGAGTAGCGCAGTACCCAATATCTATTTGCAACTCGAGACAGTGAGATTAAATCAGTGGTTCTAAATCAAAATTAAATATAAGTAACTTTTCAAATAATAAAAAAAAAAAAAATTGATTTACTTGACTGAATTTATGTTACATTATTTGTGCCATTTGGAAAAATATCTTAACTGGATTAAAAACATAATTAAATACATACTGAATAAAATATATTATTAACTATTTGCTGCATCCTATTCGGGCTGCATCCCCAAGGTTCATTGTCGGCTCATAAAGCTGAGTGATTCGTAATTCAATTTTATCAATATTACTCAAACATTTTATCTTTTTTTTTAGTACTCAATTTTAAATGCATTTTTCCCCATTTAATTATTACACCCTTTTCTATAAAAATATATTATATTACCGTACTAAGTCAATACTAGCTTTTTCCGTTCTATTTTTGAATAATGTCACTTAATATGAACTAAACTTGTCAATTTGACTGTTATAAAACGGGATTTGTTCCACGTTGAGCAGGCAAAGCTTTCTTAAATGTTGTTAAATAATGTGCGTTATAAATAAATAAATATTATTGTTGATATTAAAACTTTTTTTCGCAATTGATATCCAATCATTTATCTGCAATGCAGAGAGGGCAGTTAACGCCGTGAACAATATACTTCTTGACCCCTGTAACAAATTTAACAAGGACCAAACAGCAAAAATTACCCCGATAGCATGCAAAATTTTAGCAGCAATTGGCAGCATGTCTGGCACCAATACTGGCACCTTGGAAGGTGAACTGCGGGTATACAAAAAATTAAAAAAAAAACATTCCACCTGAAAACGACATGAAATGAACGAAATTACCGATAGGTCAAAAAATATAATTTTGTGCAGCGTGTCTGAAAGTATAAAGATAACAGTTGCAGATAAAATTTTGGATGACCAAACACTTGTAATAGAAATAATTTCTAAACTGGACTTACATGCAAAAAACAATATAAAAATCTAAAGATTTGGTAATAATAATAATAATAATAATAATACTTGGACGATTTATATAGCGCCGTTTTTGTGAAAAATCACCTCAAGGGCGCTAAAACTGGGGTAAAACTAATAATGATAAACCAAGATCAATAAAAAATCACTTCGACAATTTCCAGACAGCCAGGACATTATAAGGAAGAAAAACATCACAACAAACATAAAATAAAGTGGCTTAAAAGAAAAAAAATCAAAAGTGATTGGTTTCTTAGATAACAAAAAATCTCCTTAAGGACAATTTACGAATTTACTCTGACTCGACTCTGTCCAACGAAAACACTTGACGGATTTAGGAGCAGAATTAGAAAACCGAAAATCAAACAGAGAAATAGATATATTCGGGAGAGGCCGGTTGAGAGAGACCGCTTGACCTCTCCAGCTGGACTCTCTCGACTCATTGACCTGCACCGCAGTGGGAAGGATGGATTAATGCGTTCATCAGTCCTGGACACAATGACCTGGCGATACCTACCCACCCCTACATCTTTTTTCTTCCCAGAATTTCTTCTCCTACCTTTAATTTAAAAAGACCCTCAACACAAAGATTATTTTCCTCAGGGCCTCCTGCGTGGAGTTAATATAAAAAAAGTATCCACCTACTCCCAATCAATAAGTCAGCTCTATATTACGTTACCGTAACGAAACAAGACACGAGTTGATACCTATTATCGATGGTCTGAATCATGCCGAGCAATCTCACAAAGACGAGAAAAGTAATTAATTTTTGTTATTCCACTCGACAAAGATAATATTTCTCCTGATGTTAAGCAAAGAACTTATGAAAAAAGTCACAACAAGATGGCATTTCAAAAACGTTTATTTGCTCCACTACTTAATTCAGCAAGGATGGGTAGAAACTTATCCGGAATTTATGTGCTCGACTTGTTATAAGTGAGTAATGCAAATATTCTTTACCAAAGCCAAGCCAAAAATATCTTAAATTTTTTGCAATCAACCAATAAGTATTGCAGAACTTTTGCAGGTAGGTACTTTTACAATAATTAATTAATTTAGATAATAATAAAAACTTCATCAATAAATGTAAAACAACTTTGTGGTATTATTTTAATAAAACGAATAATAAATAAGTATAAATATTTCGTATGAAGTACACTATTTAATATATAATATAAACACGTTAATTTTAATAATAAAAACATTTAGTTAATTGTATTTGTGTTTAATTCGTAGAACTCCATTTAATTTAAAAAAAAAAAATTTAAATCAAATATCATGAGTTAAGATTTAAAGTTCTAAAAGTATTTTTAGTTTTTATTATTGTTAAAGCTGTTTCGGCGTTTAAGAACATTTTCTATTTGAATTTTTGCTATACATTAAAAAAAAACCTTTATTATGTTTTGATGTAGTTCATTTATTTCCCAGTATTCCACTTGATGGATGCAAATTTTTTTTTAATAAATTACTAAATTCTTCGAATATACCCAAGAACTTGCCACAGGATTAACATTAATTATTTAATGTTGTTTTAAAACAAAACTTTTTCCAATTTGATAATTTATTTTTAAACAAAAGGGTGACTTGGCAATGGGTTCTAGTATTAGCTCTTTAGTAGGTTATATATTTTTAATTTTGAGATTACGATGTTTAATTGTTCTGCTTTATTATTAAAATATGTTTATTTTTAGAAAATATATCTAGATAATTTATTTTATATATGGTACTAAAAGACAAATTAAATCTTCCTTAATTTCCTAAATAAACTCCATAAAAGTTTAAATTTACCATAGACATAGGACAAATTTTTTGCTTAAATTTCTTAGATTTAAATATTTCTATTGTTAATAATAAATTTGAATCATATATCGTAAAGTTACTTAAATACATATAATTATACGTTATACACAATACTTCTAAACATCATTTTGCTCAAAAAATCACCCATTCATTTCATGCTTAGTAGATTAGTTAATTAAAAAAATAATTTTAACACTCAGTTATATAAAATTAAACAGATCGCAAACAACAACGGTTATAATACTAATTTAATAGATAATATGTTAAGCAACAAGTTTAAGGAAAAGTTTATTAAATCTTATGTTTATCCACAAATAATTGACGTTGGTAAGCAATGGAAAAATATTATTTTTGAATAAAATACTTCAAATTTATAAAAAAAAAACATCCCAAATAATATCCAACCAGCTTCTATACTAATAATAATATAATAAATATATTTAAAAAAACAAGGATTAAGATGATATTTAAAATAAATCGGGGGTCTATAAATTAATTTGTAACGATTGTAATTTTTTTATACAGGAAAGTCTTCAAAAATACTAATAAGAATTAAGAAGAATTAATACTAGAGTTAATGAACACCTAAGGTGTTTCTGTAATAATAATTATTGTGAATTTACGAATCATGTTTTGGAAACAAATCATTCTTTTGACAAAAATAAAGGTTTTAAAATTTTTACATACGAATTAAAATGGTTAACAATTAGATGAATTTGAAATTTTAGAATAGAGGAAAAGTGTTCATAGTTAATGAACTATAATTAATTATAAAATATTGGAAAAAAATAGCTCTTTAAAATCTCTTAAATTTATTTTCACATTAATAACTATATTGAAAATATTATTAATGTAAATTCTAATAATAATAATAATATGTTTATTTCAGCTGAACAAAGCGGGAGTGCAATACTCTGTCGGCTATATAAAAGAATACATAAAAAAATATGATGTGGAAATAGAATATAAAAAGAAAAAAATGTAGAAGGTGAATATATTTAGCACTTATGCTACGATGGTGTGCTAATAATAATAACCATTGTTATTTTTTTTCAGAACTTCTTGAAGCACTGTAGCGATGTCGATATTCGAATAATAAGATACAAAAATAAATAAGCAAAATAAATAAATAGTACACTGCTGACCCTGTACAAATCGCAAGTGCGCCCCAGTGTAGAATTTGTCAGCCACCTCTGGTCGGGAGTCCCAAAATATCTGAAAAGACCTCTTGACTCTGTGCTGAAACGGGCGGTCCGTTTGATAGATTCGCCGATCTTAACAAACGGATTGCAATCTTTGGAGCACAGACGTCAGGTGGGAATGCTGTCCTTGTTTTACCGGTATTTTAATGGAAAATGCTTTGAGGAACTAGCGTCATTGACCCCTTCGTTACTGGTGCATAGTCGGGAAACACGCCAAACGCGTGCTAAACATTTACACACAATCGACATTTGTCACATGAGAACATGTCGCTTCTACGACTCGTTCCTGTGTTCAACAGCTCGGCTGTGAAATGATCTGCCGGCCTCTGTGTGTCCTCCATCCTACAACATGGGTCTCTTCAAGACCCAAGTTCACTCCTTCCTATCCTCTAAAATACCCTCCACACAGCATCCTCAAAGATGATATAGACCTTGAAGGAAATTATTTCCTTCAGGGTCTCCTGTGTAGAGTTAGCGTAAAAAAAAATATTGCAATATTGTTGGCGTGATAGTGATGTCCGGAGTGTGTATGGAACCATCAATTTAGGGTATATACAAAAGAAACGGGAAGTAGAAGGAGAAGGGGTAAAGAAAAGTAGGGCAGTGTTGATATATAAATATAGCTAAAGCTATTTCAAGCGAAGTGATTCATCACCAGGACGAATCTGAGAGAAAATTTCGTTCAGGAACGATGTGCAAATATACCAACTTCATACAGTGATGCCCAACCTTTTTTACCCGGAGGGTAAATTTATCAATTTTCAGTACCTACAGCTTAACATAGTTAACTTTGCAGTCGGTGGCGTCGTCAGGGTAGATTTTTTAAAATGTGAATCAGAAAGAGTCAGTAGGTACCTTACCTTTTATAAACTTAAAAATAGTACATACCTATTAATTATAAACCAAAACATTATCTAATTACCCATCTTAAATATTGTACTTCAAAATAACTTAATGCCAAATCTTTAGATGCCATTTTTATAGCAAAAAGTAAAAAAAAATACGAAAAAAAAAATTTGAAAAAAAAAATTCGGTTGGGTAACCTTTTTACATTTTGTGAAACGATAAACATTCAACAAAGCAATCATAAAACGTATTTGAGACAATAAATGATGTCGATTTTTGCAAACCTGGTTAACAGATCAGGTTTGTAAAAATCGAAAGCATTAAAGTTAAAGAACATTCAAAACTCGTGATTTTGGAGTGCTGATTCAATATATTGAAGACCGTCATATTTGAATATGACGGTTTATCGCGATACTCTTTCGTATTTTGTAAAACAGAACGGAAAGCTTTGAGATATTTCATCGGAAATCAGATGAATGTTATTAAGAAATTTCAAAACGCACTTCCGTTACTTCTATTTAAAAAAAAAACAAACCCCCCTAAAATGAACCTATTCAAAACATCAATTACTGCGCCTAGTATGAAAGAGCCGCTGGCGGAAAAAAATCAAGGTCTAAGGTCAAACCAATAAATGAATGCTGTTCATTTTTATTTATTTTATTAAACCGAGTGGGTCGCATAAAAAGACTCACGAGATGCATGAAATGGGCTTGCGGGCGCATACGCAGAAAACAAATCAAACACTTTAATCTGCTACTGCCGGATGTTACACACGTGACATCTGTCTCTATTAATTACTAGGTACATATATTGACATTCTTCACAATACCCTTTCAAAATATCGAGCCGAAGTAATACGTACGACCACTAATTGATGTACGAGTATAAAATGTATCGAGAGCAACTCGTGTCCCAATCCTATCTTCCTCTTCCTCTACCCCCTTCCTTCTGATTTTTTAAAAATAATAAAACATCTATACTTAACCACTGTTAGCACAAGAAACTTTTTTGGGTTACCTTTTGTTAAACTTCCTTTGTATTAAAAGCAGTTTGTTTCTTACAAAAAAATAAATAATATTCAGAATGTGTATTTAAGATATTTTATTTATTTTTATCTTGTATTTCTTTAATTAAGATGTTTTACTAATAAGTAACGTCTTCTCTCAAACAATTTTTAGAAATCTTACGTGTACGTTTTGTTAAGAATACAATGCCGATGGAAGATTGCCTAAATTCTTTGATAAAATAAATTCAATCATAAAATATGAGTAAAAATGATGGGAACTAATATTGTGTTCCTTACTAATAGTACACGCTCGTCTTGTGACGCAAAATGCGGTAATTGGTTGTTATTGTCAAAAACACTCGATTATTTCTTCTATTTCCTCCTTTTTTAATAATATATATCATGAAATGTAAAAAAAAGAATAGTCCGATTAAAAAGCAACACAAGAAAATAAAAGTTTTTTCATGAAAGCGTTTTAGGTTATTACTTCCCTCATAAATCTTAATCATAAAGTAGATAATATATGTAACGAAGCTGCTAAAATTTTAACACCTTTTTATCTGGATTTTACAGGTCCAAAACCAAAACAAAAAACACTTCTTCCTTAAAATCTAAGTAAAAGAGGTTTTAGATTCAGGTGGAAGAATTTTGTAAAATAATAATCTGTTTTGGGTTGATTGTCGAATTAACATTTTGTTTAGGTAAAAATGCAAGAAACAGATATTATTTATTTATTTATTAACGCCCTGAAGGGATTTTACATATTTTAACATTTAAATGATTATGTGCACAGAAAGAAGAAAAAAAAATTACAAAAAAAATAACACGGTAGATAGTTGGTATATAAGTGTAACATATTTATGGTATATATGTTTGTATAATAATGTATAAGTGCAGATAAGTTATAAAGGGAAGTGCTTTTAATTTGTATATACTATTTTTTTTAATGAAAAATAGTAATAGCCTATCATCAAGTGCATAACATAATATAAAATGAGTGCATGACACTGTGAAAAAAAAACAAAAAAAAATCAATGTGTTTTTATATTTCGGATGATGTAAAAATGTATGAAATTGTATAATACATAATATAGTACATGGTACATAGAAAGAAAAAAAGAAAAACAAGTTTTTGGATTGTAGTACAACGATAATATATTTAAAAAATCAAAAAATAACAATTAAACAACAGCTCTCATAATTGTTGCAACACAAAAATATCGTTCAGATATCTTTTAAACATGGGTAAACTTATATTAAATATATCTATACAGAGGTGAATTTATTTCCAAGTATACGTAGACGAGAAATGGGTGCATGCATTTGGTAGTTAGTCCCAGAATTATTGTTACAGAATAACATATTTTGCCGAGTTTGTCGATTAGGTACTTTGTAGTTGATTAGTTGCAGGAGTTCACAACAGTCTAATACGGAATAAATAATTTTAAATATAAGTAAGTTCTGTTATTTTTCTTCTTTTTTCAATAGTATGTATTTTGAGTGTATTTAGCAAGAATTTATAGTTTATGTGTTGTATTGTGTTATGAAGTAAGTCCCTAACAACTAAGGTTGACAAACCGACCGGGAATTAACCATGAACAAGAATTAGCTGTCTATGATAATAATTTCCTAACCGCAGGGGAGCTTTGGAAGACAAGGCGGGCTCACTCAAGTTTGGAGAGCGGAGCCATCTTGTCACCCGATTCTGCGACCGAAAACTGGTATCGTTCCCCAATTTACTTACTTATTTATTTCCCTTTTGCCTTTTGATAAAACAGAAATCATTTAAAATCACTCAATTTCATTCTATCCTTTAATAATCTGAAGGCGTCCACAGAAAGGTTAAAGCTTTTCCTAAAGCCTTTAGTAGCAGCTATAAAAATATAGACCTGACTGCCAGGTATTTTTAAATAGCAAAAGAGAGTTGTTTTTATTTTGAATTCCCTATTCCTGTTTCTATTTATATGTATTTGTTTTTATTAATAAAAACTAAGCGGTAATTTCGAAAATCGTCCATCAACGAACTGACAACACGATTAATAGATGAATGTATCGTTTTTTTTATATACATCCATCTACCCTGAGGTGAGCTAGTCGGGAACATTCTATATAATAGATCTATTGGTGAACTTTACTAAGATTGCAAATTCAAATGTGCTCACGAACAGGATCGAGAGATTCTGCTTTGTGACAATTGGTATGTGTAGTTTGAAGTTAATAAAACCTAAAAATTTGCGCTGCACGCGTTCAATATTTTTTATATGAATGATATAGTATGGGGACGACACTACTGAATTTTATTCTAATATGCTGTGCATTAATGACAAATATACTATAAATAAATATAATGTAAAATATAGGATTGCTAACACAGTTTAACAATCTTTGAAATAAATTAAATAAAAGCCCTACAGTAGCAATAGGCAGCACGCTCACTGGGTAGAGAAGATTATCTTCACATTTATACACCTCTAACCACAATTGTCACACGAACAGGGAGAAATGTTCCCTGGCACTGTACACAAAAGTTTTACAATACGATCTATATGTTGTATAATATTCACGAGAAGTATAATATTATATGTCTGCAATGGCGAGGACATACGTTTTAAGCTTAAATAAAATAATATTACCGTAGGATATGTATTCCTATAACTCAGTGGAACTTATACAAATATAACCCATATTCATGAAGTACAGAACAACTCGTGATTACTGAGTAGTTCTTGCAGAATTATCATATGATTTTGAAACCCCACGGTTCTTATATTGTATTTTATTTTTGAATAATAATATATTGTACCATATTATACCTCAAGTAGCAGTGCTGAGCCGTCGTCGTTCTTAGCATTGGAAAACTAATTAACTAACCAACACCCGTTTTCCCGCAGGGTAGGCAGAAAGGACGGACCGCCAAACAACTCGATCTTGTCGTACACTTCTTGCTTCGTTCAAATTCATACATCGTCTCATATATTCTCCTCTATTATTCCGACTTCTGACATGGCGCGACTCAAGTATTTGATTCACTTGATCGTGCTATGTCTTCATCAGGCGTCCCCCGGCTTCTTCCATTCACATTCGCGTTATATGTTCTTCTTACACTCCTCTCTTCGTTCATTTGCTCTACATGCCCAAACCACGTTTATAACCTCTGTACCTTGTTTCTGTAAATGTATGTATCAAAAAATAATTTATAAATTAAAAAAAAACGTTTTTTTAATTAATGCATAATATACCATTTACGTACGAGAAGTTTACAAATTTTCAAATGGTAACACTAATATTCATCATGGAAAGAGATGGAAAGATGGCAGTTGTTTGCGTAATTAAAAAGAATAGTAAGAACCTAAGTGAAATATTTTTTGCTTTTGTATCAAACGGTTTAATTGATAACATTCAGGTACGTATATCTCAAACAATTTTCATAAAAAAAACATAAAATCGAGGAACAAACTAATTTATAAGACTGGCAGGGTTAATAAATGCTCACTCAAGGACGGTTTAATTAATGATAATTTTATTCTATTACGGTTCATAAATCCTATTATGCATAATGGACCTGTGTAATATGGGGGATGAGAAAGTACGCCCAGGAACTAGCGAACCCGGAAAAGATGGACGGAGAAGCATTAAAGTCAACACAATCGGTTTTTACTTGTTTACCGAGTGCTGTTACTAAACTATCAAAATTTTAACTTGTTACTTTAACTTGAAACTTCCACCATTCATCCAATTACACAGATAAATAAACCAATTGGTATTCATGATGATAATATAAACTTATGTTACACCTACTAAATAAAACTAACTAGAACTCGAATCTATTTGTTCATAAATTTATTACCAAGGTAATAAACACAGCAAGTCGTTTGCTAATTATTTAAGATGACGCAATTATAACAACAAATCATTTATGAATGGTTTTGAGAGCCCTAGGGGGTCTTAACCGCGGCGGAAGTCGAGAATTTTGTTTCACAAGCACTTCCGGCCGGCGCGGGCGCGGCGCCGGAAGCGGATCTCGGTCGGACCATTTGGATTAGGTTCGGTGGGCGGTTTAGTTTAGCGCCATTTGTGACAACACCTGCTGCCGCCGTTCCAGGTGATTTCGCGTCGAAAGTCCCAAAGCAAACTTTATATCGACAATATGTGCAGGCGAGGGTGGGACCGATTAACAACGGGGACCGAGGGGCCGGGGAGGGTTCGGGTATGGTGGAGGAAGGTTTAATTCTAATCATGCGCTATTAACATCTCATTTACAACCAAATTCAAACTCCTTTATGTATCGCAAGCCCAGGATGAACTGGATTGCGCAAATCGAATTTGTTTGATAAGACCTTCCCGACTTCCGCCTATGCTGTGGAAATAATTATCTCTATCGAGATTAAAGTCAGTGTTAGTCGTAGGTGGAAGGTTGTTAGATAAATTGTATAAGATCTAACTATCTATTTTTTGGTTATGTGATCACTTTCAATTATATATGATACATTAATTATAAAATCGAAAGACCACCGTATATAAAAAAAAATCAGGTTAAACGAAACATGACTTGTTACAGAGACGGGTTATTTTCGACGCGATATTCCGATTTAAAATCATAAGCTCTGTCATTGACAGTCTGTATTTACTCAGCCTCCTAAATAACCAGATACCAGGCTCACTATACCAGTATAATAATAATACACCATGGATACTTCAAAGTGAGATTTAGAGAAGTGGGAGAATTACAAGAAATAGTGTAAAATTTTTCTCACTGTTTGTGTTTCCTTAGTGTTTTCATTTTCCAGTTCCGTTCTTTATCGCAATATAAAGCGTAGGAAAGACTTTGATCTTATTTGCATTTTAAAATAATTAATTGTATTATCGACTCATCTTCTTTGTTGCAACCCCTTTCTGTTCAATATTCCTCGCCGTAGACCCGGAAACAATGAATTGATTTTCATCAATAAACACTCTACTAATTATGGGTACCATTCTCCACTATCCAAAATATAGAGATTTGTTAACTCAAGCCAGGGCCTTGAACATTTTGGTACCAGTCTGAATGATTTTTGTAAGGCTTTACGATATTAGAACTCGAAAATTATCATTTGGAATATCTAAAATTACGGACTCTACTAGAACTATGTTCAGGCTTTGACTTGTTCACTCAAATGTATATTTTTGTCCTCTTTTTGTCATTGCTTCATTCTTGTAATGTGTTTGTACTGTTCTTTTTCTGTAGGTCTTATTTATTTCGTTTCGTGTTATGTATTTTGTGTAATTGGATATTGGTCCGTAAATGAATTGAAAAATTATAGTAATTTAGAATTTTATTTGTTTCTCATTTTCCTCCATTCAACAGGTGTTTTGTTTTTCTTGCAAATAAATTATATTTATATTTAATAAAAAAAAGGAATTGTCAAAATCAATATATAAGGACTACAACCCTAAAATAGTTTAACCTTGTCATACTTGTACTCTTCTTAACTGTTGAAAATATGTGCCTATTTAAAACCTATGTGGATGGGCTCAGAATTTCACATATTCATAGGCCCCAGGTTTCTATAAATTTATTGGGTTTAAAAGGTTTTACCTAAATATTTTGATTCTAGTTGAATAACGTGAAAAGTTTTGGAAGAGCCTGAATTGGGAAAATATTTTCACATCATAAATCCAATATGGTAAAATTTCATGCTATCATTTAACCCATTGAACAACAAAACGTAGCAAATAAAAAATGTGGGCATTGAATATACTATTAGTTACGCATTGGAACTTTGAACGGATAGAAAGATATTTACATATTATTGTGTATTTTAATTTAATATGTCTGGTCTAACGGGAATTTATTGAAGTCGCCGGGTGCTCTCCCGGGAAACTTATCAATCGCTGGGAGTTCGGTTCCGGGATGAAAGAATTATGGGGAGATATTGTGTAACGGAGATCAGCCGGAAAGCTGGTCGTGACAAGTCAGCTGATATTTGTGAGCATTCTCATTAAATGTCTGCCTGAATTGTTGATCGATCTTCGTGACTTCGAGTGCATATTTATGTTTTCCGCGCTTCATAGAAATATTCTCGTAGAAAACCACTGAATAATGTGTTTTATGAAAATACTGACGGTATTATATATTTTATTAGTTTTTTTTTCACTCAATCAAAAAAAATTGTTTCTCTTTTTTTTTTCTATGTATCATGCACTATATTACGTATTGTACTGTTTCATACATTTTTTTCGAAATTGATTTTTTTTTCACAATGTTATGCACTCATATTATATTATATTATGCACTTGTATATTATGTATTATGCAGATCAGGCTATAACTATTTTATTTTTATTTTTATGTATTATCTACAAATTAAAAACATTTCCCTTTATAAATTCTCTGTGTCAAGCACTTATACATCATTATACATACATATACACTGTAAATAACCAAAGTGTAAAATAAAAAACAAAAGGTTAATATTTATTAAAAGCTTCTTACGCTTTTTAAGGTAATTTTATAGATATTTTTGAGTCCTAAAATTCATTTATGAATACTTATCAGTCCTAAAAATTATAAGTATCTCAATAAATACCAACTCTTCTTGTGCCACCAATCTTCTAATAAATGTAACATCAATAGAAAAGGAGCAACAAATAACCATGTAAAACTATCATCTCTATAAATAAATTTTCTATATTTGTAAAAAGCATTAACTTTGTGGCTCGCCATAATTTACAATAAAAAACACATAAATTTGTTGTAGACCACTTTTATAAAAGTGGTCTACAACAAATTTATGTGTTTTTTATTGTAATAAATTTTCTAATAAAACTGTGTTCATCTGAAGCGACCTGCCAGGTAAGTATGTTTTTCTGTATCTGTTTGTACATAATTAGTTAAGAAATATTTGTACAGCGCCCTTGAGGTGATTTTTCACAAAAACGGCGCTATACAAATCATCCAATTATTATTAATTATTATTATTATCATATATATTATAAATATGTTAAACTTATATACCTACTAGGTATTATGTTCTTTTTTGTTAACTTAAAACCTTTTTTTTCTGTACACAAAATAAATTAAATATAAAAATATGTGAAAGTCCGTCAGCGCGTTAAAAAAAAAAAAAAATGTTGTATTATTTGTAGTAGTATGCAGTTATTTCACCTTTACAACTGTGGCAACAAATTTTTAGGCATTGTTAAAATTACAAATCAGTAGAATGGTAATAAAACGAATAATAAACTAAATAATAAAATTAGCAATTACTATTAAAAATAACGATTAAAAATTCATAGTAAATCATGTTCGCACCGAAGCTTGTGAAAGGATCAACAGTTAATAATTTATTCAATATATTAATTGATTAATACCCCAATTAAAAGCGATTGCACTGTGGTTTGTCACAATTAAATTAATTTAATCAAACACTTTTACGTTGTTTTAAACCAAAACGAAAATAACAGCATATCCAGGAAAAAATATATAGTTTTTCAAAGTAAATCAATTTTAATAATGTTATCATTAAGTTCAGTAAGTATATTTTTTTTCTTTTTAATTATTATAACAGCTGTTACAGCGTTAAAAAGGCACTTTTAAAGTAAAACTAAAACAGAAAAATAAACTAACCAAAAAATAAATGTAATTACCCTGCGTTTGCTTAAACCGGTTTCCCCTGAAAAGTGATACATAGCGCGGTATAATCAGTGCAATTTATTTTAATTTGAGATTTAATTTTACTTCTTTTCGTTATAAAGATGAGTTAGATTTAAAATACGTATTTTAAAACGCAGTGAAAATATATTTGGTAGTTGACAAAAGCAGACGAAGCTTAGATTGGTTGGGATGAACCGAGGGGGCAACGACAATAATTCTAGTGTGAAGTGATTTACTGTGATATATTATAAACCATAAGATAATATTTTTTTGTATTATTTTTTTTGCTTGGTAAACAAATTAATATTTATTTGATTTCAGATTGATTTTGTTTATTTACGAGTAGGCACCTAGAAGATCAATTGACGCCTAGAATATTACTTCGACTGTTGACGTACCTGCTTCATAGTTAAATTCGTAAATACTTGAAGTAATTAATGGTTTTGGGATACTAACTAACTAACCATCACGCCGTTTTCCCGCAGGGGTAGGCAGATAGGACGGACCGCCAAACAACTCGATCTTGGCATACACTTCTTGCTTCATTCACATTCACACATCGTCTCATAGATTCTCTTCTATTATTCCGACTTCTGACATGGCCCGAGTCAAGTTTTTGATTCACTTGATCGTGCCATGTCTTCCTCGGGCGTCCCCGGCTTCTTCTTCCATTCACATTCGCGTCATACATTCTTTTTACACTCCTTTCTTCGTTCATTTGCTCCACATGCCCAAACCATCTTAGCGTCCCTTTCTTAATCTTCCTCATTACGCTTACATCAGCCTTGCATTCTTTACGAATTTCAATATTTTTCACACGATCATGCATGGTTTTACCACATATTCGTCTCAGAGATCTCATTTCTACGGCATTCAGTTTACTTTTATCCTTCTTCTGCCAATTCCATGCCTCACTGCCATACATCAGGGTTGGAATCAGCACTCCATTGTGGACTGCTAGCTTCGCTTCTTTGGACAACTTTTTGTTAGCGCCAACCGTGTTCAGTCCTCCGTTAATGGAGCTTCCTGCATTCACCCTTCTTTCAATATCCCTATCAGTATTTTCATCTCTCGTAAACATGCTTCCTAAATATACAAACTCACCGACCTGCTCCAAGTATTCGTCATTCACAACTATATTGCACACTGTTTTCGAACTCTCTCTTTCAATCACCATGACTTCAGACTTACTTACATTCATCATTAGCTCGTTCTTCATGCACACTTCATTCATCCTAGATACAAGGGACTATAAATCTTCCATACTGCTAGCAATCAGCACCGCATCATCCGCATACAACAGGCAACATACTTTCAGATTACTCATTTTCGCGCCCAAGCCCACCTCTTTCAATTCTTGCATACAATTATTCATGCATAGATTGAATAATCACGGTGACATTACGCAGCCTTGCTTAACACCTTTTGTGATGTCAAACCACTCCGTAAAATCACCGTTTACCCCAACACATGCAACGCTTTCCTCGTACAGAGGCGCGATTGCCTGTATGAGATTCGTATTCACTCCATACTTGGACAATACCTTCCATATTTTTTTCCTATCAACTCGGTCGTACGCTTTTTGTAGATCTACAAAGGCACAGAAGAGTTTTTGGTTTTTTGCCAGAAACTTCTCTGTTAGCATACGCAACGAGAAAATCTGATCCATACACCCCCTTCCGCTCATAATACAAATTCCACAAACAACAACAGCAGCAAAAAACGCAACATACAATGTTTCATATAATAATGTTTCATATTTACGCTTTCATTACAAACTTACTCGTACATATTAAATGCATTTAAAAGTTTGTGTTTCTCGAAATTCGTTCCTCCACTGACGTACAAAGGAAAAAAAATCTGAGAAAACATTTTGCACTAGTTTTTGAATTTTTTAACTTAATTGTTTATTATAATTTCAGTCCATTTTTATCCCATTCTGTTGTACTAAATTCAATTGTGTAGTTTTGGAATCGGTAGGTACTTCATTCTACTTTAGAGGAGTGCCCTTTGTGCGCACAGAGCTTTATTTGATTCGAACAAAAAGAAGCTGTATTTGAGTTGAGAAGAATCAAGATGTGACAAGAAGAAGCCAAAAGGGTCTAGAAGAAGAGAGAAGAGGCAAGAAGAGTGAAAAAAACGAGCATTAAGGGGAAACAAGAAACTAAAGTAGACAATAAGAGCTAATAAGAGTTTATAAGAGACCAGAACAGCCAAGAACATGCAAGAAAGGCCACGACGAGGCAAGTTGACAATAAGAGACCAGGAGAGCCAAGAATAAAGAACAAGTGGCCAGAAGAACTAAGAAGAACCAAGAAGGTGTAAGAAGAGGCGAGAAGAGACTAAAATAAAATACTACGGCAGAAGCTTGAGGCAAGATGAAACAGAAAGCAAAAAGATGCGAAGCGAGAAACGAAAACCAACCCTCAAACGATTCCTTTATTCCTACCCAACCTAAATTCCAAAATTGACTTATTGGGTTGTAACGTATATCGGTCGATTAAACTCCAACCTCCTTCCCATCAATAGAGCACGTCTTCCAAGTCCTAACAAAATCCTGCCCCCTGGTGTACCGGCCGTACCGGCACAGGAGTGCTCCTAACTGGGGTGGTATATTCGTATCGTATCGCATCGTCGTTTAAAACAAAGTATTTGCTTAATTTTATTTCATTATAAACTTACTTGATTCTAATGTAGGTGTGCTTGAATACGAAATGGTGTAAAAACAGTAGAACTTAAAAAAATATCAACAAATATTGGCAGAAAAAACAACAAATTTAGATTATTCGAGGTTTCAAAAGAACGAGATAAAGGTATCTGGCAATTAATTGGAGTATTTGAAAACACGTAGAAGTTTCTAGTGGCTATCCACTGGATGCAGAATTCTTTTCGAACCATATCTTTACTTCTCCTGTCAGTTCAGTCTATTCGCTTTCATCGTATGACTGCATCTTTTAGGCTTCAACACTAGAAGGTTAGGCTCGATAAATAAGCCTTCCTATTTCTTCCCCACAATTAGTTCCTATCGCTACACACAGGGGATGGCGTGGAGCGAGGGTAGTTATTCATATATTTTATTGCTTGGCGTGGGACCGAGGATAAACCTTTTTCAAATTGACCGTAACACTTGTAAAATGCGGAGTAAATTGATTCTAATAAACATCGGAAAAGCGAAGTCATGAAGGTGACCAAACTTTGCTGATATCGGTTTCGCAATTTCCTTACCAACTAGATGGGAACAGCGTTGTGTTTACGTGCCACAAAATGACTAATAAATTATTTTTATACTTCCGTACGATTTCGTTTTCGATACACTTTTTTTGATGTCGTAAAGCGAGCAGCGTACCCCGTAAAAAAGTTTGTTTTACCTTTGGAATATAATGCCGCAACTTAATACTTACTTATTACAATTGTAAGCTTTACAGGAGCATTACATTTCTCATAACGTTAATATTATTTTTTTGTGAAATTTGAACAATTACTGCTACAACGTATTTATGTTATTTTGCACTTAGGAAAATCCATCAGTTTTGACTAGTAAAATCGGGATATCATGTCGGCTAGTCGATTTCAACGATCAAAAATCGGTTAGAAATTATTCAATTCATATTTCGTATAATAATAATAATAATACTTGATGACTTGTATAGCGCCGTTTTTGTGAAAAATCACCTCAAGGGCGCTGTAAAGATACTACTTGCTAGTGTTTATCTTATTATGTGCAAACAGATACAGAGACATACTTACCTGGTAGGTCACTCCAGATTAAAACGTTAAATTACAAAGTTATCGCTTGAGAAGATATGATTTTACATGCACAGGACACAATATTAGAAAACACTGCACATTGCATGATATTGCAGTTACTGTTTAAATCCTATTTGTCATTGATATTACATTTATTAGAAGGTTATTGGTAAAATAATAGTGAGTATTTATTTGAAACATTATTTTATTTGAGATTTTCGATAATTATTATTTACAGTTACAAATATTTATAGTTATTTACAATGTCGCGGACTATGAAAAGTTTCCATTTTTTCATTTAATTACTTTAGGTAGGTACTGACGGCTAGTTTCGTTGTTAATTAGGTATGCAACTGAAGCATTCATGGATATGACTTTCCGAAGAGATGAGTTTTGAGTTTTGCTCTGAATTCTGTCGAGTCTCAATCGATATTAGATCGTATGGCAGTTTATTCCAGGCTTTACCCCATGACACGCTGAAAGCACGCTCACGAAACTTAGTATCTGGTGTGCGATTTGGTTCCTTCAGCCTTCCGATAGCCGATAACGTCGCTGACCTAAGCGTTGACTGTCGTGAATCGGAATTTTAAGGGATGCATAGTTCCGATAGGTAAGCTGGAGCGGTATAGTGCCTTGTAAGAAATTACACAACTTACTTTCAAATATGAAATGCATGTCAAAATTGAATCATTATTATTAAAGGTTTTATTGGCTATTACATTAATTTAGTTTGGTCGACAATCAAACATAGTTTAACATACAACAGTGACAGCAGTGGGTACATACAGAATAATTTATTTTCCGAAAGCGTAATGGGATATTCTTTCCAGAAATTTGACTTTCTTACGAAAATACTCTTTTGTGATTTTTTAATTCAACAGCTTTCTACACGAATTGTCAATTCGCAAGGAAAACAACTTTCAGTCATCTCAGAAATGCTTTAAATAATTTTGACCTTTGAATTACGAACAGTTTTTTCGGCCGTGATTGAGATGTGGCTTCAAAGTACAAAATATTAAAATTTTACATTATTTGTGTCAAGGTTATTTGAAGCGAATTGCCTTACAAATCCATTTCTTCGAATCGGCTCTCAAAATAATATTGTATAATACTTGTTATAATGGGAAGAAAAGGGGCAAGAAGTTGTCACATATTCTCGTAAATGGATTCAACCATGCGTTACTTTTGTCCCTTAGAAAATCCATACTGAGCATCTCTGAATGGGAGACGCCGGCTATAATGATGTTTAAAACAGGATTGGAAGGAAGAAAGGACGTTGTAAAGCCATACTATTAACTCCTTTTGGGGCCCATTTGACTATGAAAATCCTTGCAGGACATAATGGTTTCGGTGTATTTGTATTTGCTCGTCAAAGGAGTGATCAAGTATGGTTAATTGAATCATTTACAATATGCAAGGCTTAGGATATAATGACGATAGGAGACAATTCTTAATACACAATTATCAATAGGTTTAAGCCAGAATTATTAAATTATCGAAAACAGCAAACACTTTGTGGCTTGTTATTATAGTCAACTGATGAAATAAGTCAAGTGCAATTTTTAATGCCGTAATGTTAATAATTAATTAAAAAAAAAATTAATGTAAATCAAATTTAATAATGTTATTAAGTTCTGCAAGTATTTTTAGTTGTTATTATTGTGACAGCTGTTTCGGCGTTTAAGGCCATTTTCAAACTGTGGTTAATCCACGTACTTGCAGAACTTAATAATAACATTATTAAATTTGATTTACATTAAATTAAAAAAAAATAAATTAAATGGAGTTCTACGAATTAAACACAAAAACAATTAATAATTAATAATTAAAGATATTGTTAATTATATATAGATATATTATGTTCATATTAGAATTCATGTATCCAATGTACATGTTGTTCTATGTTAACTTAAATAAATAAAAAGTTCTTTGTTTTAAACCACTTAAATGTACATGTTTGTCGACCGGTTTTCAGGATCGTAATCATATAAATTTATATTATATTAAGTTCATAAACCGAAACCGGTCGAAAAATGTAAACATTTAATAAAGCGGTTTAAAACAAAAAACTTTTACATATAAGAAAAATTATTTATATTTTGATAGAAAGCAGTCACTTTGTGGTTTGACATATTAATGAAATAAAACAAAGTATTGGTTTATTTCAAAATTATTTGTAATATTTAAAATGAATACTTTCTTCAAAAGGTTGGTATTCACTTTGTGTCATCATTATTAAAAAAATGAATTAAAAATTAATTTTGTACTCGCCACTTTATTAATATACACTTATCTACATTTTTCTAAAACGATCCTTTCTTCACCAGGGATAAAAATAATAATGTAATACCTTACATTATTATTATATACTATTCTATATATTCCTGAAGAAGAATGCACCACTTTCGAAATATGTAGATATGTGTATATTAATAAAATGGCAAATACAAAATAATTTTATTTTAAATGAATAGCCACAATTAACTGCAATATTAAATTTTCTCAATGTATGTGTGTAAAGCAAACCAAATATTTTAATATAAACAGTAGCAAGAACTTCTTGCAAAAGTTAACTAAAATGAATGTTAGATTTTCACGCTACGTCCGTATTTAACAAACAGGATTATTATATTAGGTATATAAAATATTAAAAAAAAACTGATTATCATTTTCGGTATAAATGCGTAGGGTTGATTAGTTTTAACGGCCAGCCTCAGTAGTTAGTTCGCCGAATAGCTCACGGTCTCTGATGTGATATAGTTTAACCACCTCTAATATTGAACGCATAAAGTCCACTGATAAGGTGATGCCGGGCAACGGGCAAAGCTCATCTGGACAACGCAGATATTTGTTCTGGAATGAGTGGACAAGTAAACCGTCTACCGGGGATCGGGGACCGGGACTCGCCCTGTGAATATAAAAGCTAAGTGTTATCGGAAATATTAGGGTACGCTTTGCCCACACAATGTGCCGGAAGGTTGCTAGATAAAATGCTAATATATTGGAAGGGGTGAATTAAGTGAAAATTTTCAGAAAGGGGAAAGTAATTAGGTGAAATATATGGGGTTCGTGCATTTTAAATAGATCATTAAGTGGAAAATGTCAAATAAGATAACTCAACTTGTGAAATAAAGAATTGACCGAGTTTAGAGATCTAAATATGTATTATTACTGTATAAAGTTAAACTATACAACAATTATACCTAAATATTGCAATGTTGTACCTAAAATAAAGATATTACATAAAATCAATGAATAATAATATAAACTCGGTATACGTATAGACATCATCAATATAAACTCCGTATATATATAAACAACATCAATATAAACTCGGTATACACATAGACATCATCAATATATACTCCGTATTAATATAAACAACATCAATATAAACTCGGCATACATATAGATAACATCAATATAAACTCCGTATACATATAGAAAACATTAATATAAACTCGGAATAAATATACATAACATCAATATAAACTCGGTATACATATAGACAACATCAATATAAACTCGGTATACATATAGATAACATCAACATATAAACTCGGTATACATATAGACAACATCAATATAAACTCGGTATACATATAGACAACATCAATATAAACTCCGTATACATGTACGAGTAGATAACATCAATATAAACTCCGTATACATATAAAAAACATTAATATAAACTCGGAATAAATATACATAACATCAATATAAACTCGGTATACATATAGACAACATCAATATAAACTCGGTATACATATAGATAACATCAACATATAAACTCGGTATACATATAGACAACATCAATATAAACTCGGTATACATATAGATAACATCAACATATAAACTCGGTATACATATAGACAACATCAATATAAACTCGGTATACATATAGACAACATCAATATAAACTCGGTATACATATAGACAACATCAATATAAACTCCGTATACATGTACGAGTAGATAACATCAATATAAAAACTTTATCTACTGACCACTTTTTAAACATTTCTCTAAGTTTAGTTTCGGACTTAGATTGTATTATACAGTTGAACTTGGCTATAACGATAACGGTAATAACAAGCTCTCGGTTATAATTTGCAATTAATCAACGAAATATTGGATCAGGCGTATTTTCATATAATCGTTGGCTGTAATAAAGAGGACGTTTCACTGATATACCGTACAAATAAGTTTGTCAAAACAATTTCTAAATACATACGTAGACCATTGGGTCTGAAAAAAAATTCTCAAAGTAAGAAAGAACACACAAAGGTAGCGGAATAGCCATAGTAATATATGTATCTAGAGTATAAGCATCAGTGAATGTGAGGTATGTTTTGAATATTCGCCTCTGTAGCTAATTACTTTTTTTTATTTTTTTTATTGAAATTTTTTGTTACACAATTACATTTTGAAACAGTTTGAGAATACAAGAAAATATGATAAAAATTAAATATGTAAACAAAAAAATCCCACAAAGGCTTTGCCTTTGTGTGGGGGTACTATAACAGTTTTTTTTATCACAATTCTGTGGCTTATGTGAAAGTTTTCATATTAAACAAAAAATAAGTTAATCATTTTCTTAAAAGTGGTAGCAAAAATAAGAAATATCAAATATGACAAAGTGATAATAAGAAACCAACAAAAAAAAACATTTCATAAGTTATGACAGAAAACAGAATTTACTGTTATTACCACATATACGTACATAATTATAATAAGATTTTAGTGGGCGTTTTAAAATCACACACAAGTACGATACTAATATTTTGAAAGTAGGTTCTAAAAAAATGTATATATATTGTTGTATTAAAAAATGATAACATAAAATAAGGTATTGAACAGTATAATACATTGTTGGTACCAGCAACAGGTGAAAAATTGAGTTGAATTTTAAAAGTCTAACATTAAAATTTAAACAAAAGAGAACAAACTACAATTTTGTATAAAGGAAAATACTATAGATTACTGTTAAGACTTAAGAAAAAATGATCTATTTCAGTGTTTTTTGTCCAAGATTTAATATATTTTTTATAAGAGTTAATGTTTTGACATAACACGGTCTCTTCAAAGGTTATGAAAAGTGAATTATACATTTTTGGTGCATTAAAATTAATATACCTTTGGGCCAATGTTTTTGTAGTGGGGTACTGCATATATAGATTTACCATATCTTTGGGTAGAACGATTTGAATGTTTCGTGAGGTTTGGACGCATGTAAATAAATTTTAGATATTGAAAACCATAGGTCTGTCTTAGGTCCAAACTATCACTTTCTAGAAACAATTGTTTAGAGAGGTAGGTTTTTACTTTCTGGTACAATACATAATCTTGATAATTGAGTTTTGCACAATTTCCAGAGGTTTTATGTGATTATTGTAAGTTCCACCCCAACCAATTATTCCATAGGAAAGAGATGAGTGAACTAGTGCATTGTAAACAAGTTTCACATTTAATAAGTACTTGGAATGGTACTTATGTTATTTCGGTATTTGTTGGTTATACAAATGAAATATTTAGTTGTTGTATTTCATAAAGTCATCTATGTACCAACTGTGGTGTGCTTTCACCCGTGTCACAATTCTAAAAAACTAAATATGTAAAAGCCCATATAAGGCGTATATAATATAATAAACAAATAACGAGGAATGGCTATAACGAGCAGATTTAGTCGGTCACCTCGTGATCGTCTTAAGGATGTTCGTCTGTCTATTAAAATAAATTTTGTTTGCCCTAGCAGGGTTTTGAATCCGCGATCCCAACCCACCGGATATTGAACCCACTCTGTCATGGTATTCAATATTAAATTATAGAAAATAAAAGTTATTGAATGAAATACAAGTTACCGGATCTGATCATATGGTTAATATTAAATTCATCAAAAGTTGTACATCCGCTTATTTGTTATATGTACAAAATAATAATTTAAAAAACGTAAAAACCTAAGCTTTGTATGAGAATCCCCCTCCAGCAGCAGGACACATTTTTGTAAAACAAAGTTCGTAGCGAATGTGAAATCTGGTTATCTCAAAGAAACAAAGTTTTGAGTTCTTTTCCGTGTTTGTTAGGGTTGATTTAATTTGTTTCATAGACGAGGCTCACACAGGATTATTTGCGGCTTTGTCATTACACGCTTCCATGTAACCAGTCGAATTTACATTAAATCTACGTGTAACGTGTAACACGTCGTTAATAAATTCTTTAAACCCTTTGTTATGGCATGTATAAATTATGCAACTGGAAAGAGTAATTTACATTTGTTCCCTAAATAAATTTTACGCACCAGTGAAAACACCACTGAAGGGATAAACTTATAGAAGTGAGTAGTAGGAGCATCTGCTGAGTCCAACTTAAAGATTATTTTCTCTTATCTCGGGTAAAGTTTATATCGAATATCGAAAATCTCAACATATAATAATTTTCATTTGTCCTGGGAGTCGAAAGGTCATATTTATGCTAGTTTATTTATATTTTTTTATTGAGTTTGACCAAATACATAAAATACATAACACGAAATGAAATAAACAAGAGCTACGGAAAAAGATCGGCATATACATACTACATGAATGACGCAATCACAAAAATATACATTCCGGAGAACATTCAAGTCAAAACTTGAATAAGGTTTTGGTGGAGTACATGATTTTAGACATTCTAAATGATAACCTCCTAGTTTTATTTCGTAAAACCTCATAAAAATTATTTAGACTGGTATCAAAAATGCCCTGGCTTGAGTAAAGTTTCAACATTCTTGACAGATAATGATACCCATATTGAGGAAAAGCATTTCATTGTTTCCGAGTCTACGCAGGGAATACGGAAAGGAATGTTGAACTGCACGAGTTGCAATAAAGAAGGCGAGTCAATAATATAATTCATTATTTTGAAAATGAAAAATGAGATCAAAATTGCTACCAAATCGGTATAGATCGTACCTTTAGGGTCTTTCTTTTAGGCGGAAAACTGATACAAAAAATCTTTAGTTTGATAAATGTGTACGAGGTAATGTTTGTAAACAAAGCAGAAAAAACGCTTTGATTACAGCAGATACACGTAATGTGTTTTCGCAATATTTCTAAAAAACGCGAAAATGCTGGTATAATTGTCGAACTTGTAGAATTGCAAAAATGTCGTTGAGCACAAACGTGATGATAAATTCAGGCATAATTCTTCCTTTCCTTCATAAATCCAGAACTTATTTTTATAATTTACGCTCATAAGTACATCGCAAAAACATGCGCCCATTTCTTGTTTTATGATAACAAAAATTAGGTTTGATAGCAAAACAATTGGATCCGCAGTAAAGCTTTGTTCAAAGGGCCCGTTAGGTCGTCGGTGAACTTTCAGAAAAAATTTTTGCTGAACGTAAACATGTATTACATCCGCTGGTGAAATTATTACGAAATAATTTATTCCCCCCCTTGCCGCTATGCGAGACGCAAATTACGTGGAAAATATTATGTGTTCTCTGTGGGGAGGATATGTTCTGTTGAATATACTCGTCTTTGCACAAAGACGAGTACATTCCATAGCTTTCAGTCCACGAAGCCCCTTTATTATAGTGCTTAGTGCTATTTCATTCTTCAAACTGATTTTGATACAGTTCAATTCAGTTTGTATTTGAATAGGTTTTCAAAACAGTAACATGAAATAACATATACGAAATATTACGCTAAAACCATATTGAATATTGAATTCAAATATCATCTAATTAATCGTACTGAATAGGAGCTGTTGACGTAAGTTTTTCGTTTCCATTCATCAAGCTGAATTAGTACCAGGACGTGAAAGCAAATAATATACAAACATCAAGATTATTCGAAAATTTCCTAGGGTTTAAATACCCTTTGGGAAATCCGAAAATTTATTAATAAAGATAAGCCAGCTCATTTTACGTCAGGTTCGCGAAATGTATTATTTTGTGAATTATCAAAAATAGTGAGAAAGTCGGTGTTTCTCGTGATTAATGGACATTATGTTTTGTAATCGGTATTTGTTTGTTTTGTATACAAAGCTACAGTTTTATTCCGAGCTTGATAAAATGTTACACATTAGACCTTTAAACACAAGAGAAAGGTCATTGTCTACATTAGATTTTGAAAAACCACCCCCACCTTCATCCCCCTTTCCAACCCCGAATTTTGGTGCTTCTTGATAAAATATTGCAAGGGTAGCGGTAGTGGTAGGGGAAGGGGAAAGAAATGGGTAGGGGTAGGGGTAGGGGTAGGGGTAGGAATACCACTGTAGGTGTCGAGGTAGGCGTAGGGACATCAGTAACACATCATAACTTCAATACTTTACTCCAAACCATTCATAACCCTGGGCTACGCTGGGAAATCCAGATAGTTGAAATATAATATACACAATACATATAAAAATGTAAGTACCGTTATGCCATAATTAAATTATTGTATGTTTTAAATTACCTACTTCGTCAGGTGCAACGAAATATTCTTTTAAATATTACGATATTTCACTTAGAATAGAACTGGAAATTTTGAGTGTGTTGTTTATCAACTAAGAGGACGTTTGCCTGATTTTAACCCCAAAGGTGAACTTCTGAACGAGCACAATGCCAATAAGAAAAATGAAGCAGCAGACTACCTGTGGTCGTTATAATTGCGGGTGATTTTAAACCTACTGTTTTATAAGAAAGCTTTGTCGTTGCATTTATGACAGAGCCGTTAGATCTTTGATTCACAGACAGTTGAGGGTACAAAACCATGCAAATGATTTATCCAATAAGTTAAAATGACCAACTTTGACGCTTTCGCAAGGAATTAACCCGGTTAGCTCACCCTTTTGAATCTAAATGTTGCGTGAAATACTTTAACTTGGTTTGTTACGTAACATGGTTTTCTGAATAGACAGGTGCATTACAATATTCCGCATTAAATATGCATTGTAGGTAGAGGAAAATAATTTTAAAGATCATAGTTTGAATGTATTTGTGCACACCGATAGCATCGCTAGTAGGTACGCGTCAAATTGGTTCTACTAGTTTGGAATTATAAAATTTAAATACTGGGTACGAGGCGACGTTTGTTGTAATCTTCGAATATTGTCGTTGTAATTTGATAAAGTAGAGGTAGTTAAATTTCTCTCGGTAAAATTTGGTTGTAATTAACTGTAACTTCTGGTCATGTTAAACCTTTGACCAGTTAAACAAAGGAAGTTTTATATTTTCTTTATAGATACAAGTACTTCGAATCGCAAATAAAATAAATACGTGTTCAGTTTCCACACCAGCACAGTTAGTTGCCGAATCAACTGGAATTTATATAGGATCTGTTGGGAAAATAGTGTCAGAAAAGATTTTTTTTCGTCAGGTTAAAAAAAAAAAAAAAGAAAATTAACAAAAAATACTACAGTTAGTTAGTTTATAGTTATAGTTGGTACAGTTAGTTAAAATAAATAAAAAATAAATAGTTATCGAAACGTCATGCGTTAAAAACCTAAATAATATTTTTTTTTGATCCATCCAGTACACCACTACATAAGTAAGAATTTCTTTATTCTGATTTACCTGTACGTTGTGTTAGTTCTGGTTTTATTTTTATTTTTTATTACTACTCCGCTATTACGTTTACCTTATCTTTTTAATCCTTTAGCCTATTAAAGTTACGACGCTGTAAACATTTTTGAAATTAGTATTTTAATTAAGATATAAAATCTATTTATTGTGTCGTAAACACCTTCGAAAAAATTCCGATAAATTTTTATTTTCACTAAGAGCCTACATTAATGTGATGAAATTGCCACTTGAAAATATGCACACCTTTTTACTGTCATTAAAAGAAGTTTATGCAGAGGGTTAATAAAAAAATGCAGATACATAAAAAAAAATTGTTGTCCATGTCGACTAGGTGACTTTTAAGTTATACGTTGCAAAACCAGCACAATTTGTGGTAGAAATATAACCTCAATGCTATTCGTAGGAATATGCCAGGCGAGTTTGAGAGAGCGCGCTGGTAAATTTCCACCCAAAGCCCCGGAAAATTGCCGTGTTGCGGTTACTCAAAAGGCAAACGTGCCATTGTGGGCCCAACGGGAGGAGAGACTATGTCCCAAATCCCCAATGACGCTTCACAACACGCTGAATAACTGAAAACTACCCGCGGAGTGGCTTCTAGTGCCGTCTAGTGGCTTCATGCGCCACCTTCTAACTCCTCACCGCGCGGTGTAAGCATTATGTCATTTTCCGTTGTTTGATGACTGTTTTGAACAAATATTACAAGTGGATCAAATGCTGTAAATGTGGCACTCTGGGGGTCATTTCAAAAAGCTAGTAAGTTTATTTACGAGTACATGCTATTAATACATCTCGTGTTTGTTTCATAATGCTAGTACGCCCAAACGTGTTATGATATATGGACTTGTTTCCAAAAGCTAGTAAGTTCGTTAAATGGGCTATTGATAATTAATTATTCATTGTTTTTGTGTCTAATTCGTAGAACTCCATTTAATTTTTAAAAAAAATTATGCAAATCAAATTTAATAATGTTATTATTAAGTTCTGCAAGTATTTTTAGTTTTTATTTTAATGACAGCTGTTTCGGCATTTAAGGCCGTTTTAAAATGTTATAGGAAATTTGAAAATGGCCTTGAACGCCGAAACAGCTGTCACAATAATGAAAACTATAAATACTTGCAGAAATTAATAATAACGTTATTAAATTTAAAAAAGGCTATTGGTAAAGCTAGTAAGAGATCATAAATAAGTTATTGATCTATCTCACATAAATGTAACCTTCTTCCAACAGAAGAATTGTACTAAAAATAATAATTAAAATTACACTTAGGAAAAATATTCGGACTACCCAACGGATCGCATATTCGAAGAATTTCAAATAACCTTCCTACGTTTAAATTCAGTACTTCAAAGCATACATTGAGAAGACAAATACCAATTTTGAACTGAAAACCGTACTCGACTTATATATTTTCCATGCTCAAAATTAAATAGGCACTTCATTTTTAAAACACCGTTATACTTAACTAAGGAATATTTTTGTTCAATCGACTATCTTAAGTAATTAAAATCTCTACTGATAAAATCCATATACGAGTATTTAACTTTAAAAAAATTTAAAGGCATTTTAAACAAAAATGTAATCTCCAATATGGGGACCGCCGCCCCGGAACTATTTATTAGATGACCAACACCTCTGGCATAGGTCACCCCAAGTGGTTCGCTACGTTTTGTGACTTAGTAGGGGTGCTCGGGTTCATGGGATGAGGTTATAGGGTGCGTCCACCCACAAATTGCGTGGCGGGCCAGATCGGGAGAAGCCAGTATGGGAGACCCCTTGACCTCTCCAGCCGGACTCTCTCGACCCAACGCCTTGCATTGCAGTGGGAAGGATGGATTTATACGTAAGTCACTCCTGGACATACTCACCCCCATATTCCTATCCACCTCTCATACCATTTTCCATTCCAGAACTTCCTCTCGTACCTTTCATTAAGAAACTCTCCATATAGCATCCCCAAAAATGACATAAGGATCTCCTGTACGGAGTTAACGTAAAAAAATAAAAATAACGACCCACTAAATGTTTTAAAAACAACATTATTTTTTACGCGCACTAAACATTTTTCTTATTTTAATTAGTGATAAATTTTCATTGTGATGTTCACTCCTCTTCTGTACATAAGCAAATTAATGCTTCAAACAGAAGAATATAAATTAGTATAAATTGTGAAATAGTGTAAACTTTTTTTTGTGAATTATGCATATAATGTGTCATGCACTTATACATTATTATACATACGTACGAGTATATATCATGAATGTGCTACACTTATATACGAGTACCTACTATGCATCATTGTCGTTAACTTTAAACCTTTATTTTGTTTCTGTACACAAAATCATTTAAATGTTAAAATATGTAAAAGCCCATCGGGGGCGTTAAAAAAAAATCAATAAATAAATAATGTAAAAGTTATATTGGTTGCTTCATAAGATAGTAACCACATAAACACGAACATGTTGGTATACATCATACAGTTGTCTCCCTATATTCCCAAATAAATACGTAATTACTATGATTTGTAAAAATAAAAGAAAATGGAAATGGATACAGTGTTTCATATCTACGTAGGTGTATACGTCATGTGTACAACGTTCATGCGAATAAACAAACATTTAAAAGCTCGTCGTTAGGGAATTTTGGTGTTCAATATTGACATGCAAATAGCACTTTAAAGGCCATAGAGTAATGGGTCACTGAATAATCACTTCAATACAATTTGGCTGATTAAACGAGGTTGATACTGAAATCGAAATTATCACAAACATTTTTAATTGATTATAACGTTTAGTATTTTCAAAGTAAAACGAATGAATTAAAAAACACCCGAAATGTTTTTATTTGTTTAATTCAGACCAAGGTTGTACGAGACGTGTAAGACCCGCAGAAGAAGAAATAGTGTAAATATTTAGGCACCGGCACACAGGGACGCACGACTATTATGATTTGCGAATCCTCTTGAGAAAGGCGTTTGGTAGTTTCCCGATGGAGATGTTGTCGCTCCGAGCATACTTGACTTATAGCACCAGCCAGTATGGTCTGTCGCTGAGGTAGCGGATGGTGACGTCAGCTCTTGCTCGGTGTAGAAGACTGTTTTTGTCTGGCAGAGGTGGGTGGAGGTATCCAAGTGAGGACATGTCCATTCTGCGGTCGAAAATTATGTGCACGTGTTGTGAAATCTCGGCTCCGTATTGCATTTTTGGTGCAATCTTGGCTTGCTATTGCATTTGTGGTGCAATATAGTGTCTTGGCCCCGGTGTTGTGAAATACCAGCTCTCGGCTTGGTTATTGCATGTGTTGTGCAATAATTTATATTTGGTTTTAAGAAATATGTTTTAGCTGTTTAAGTTAATCCACTCTGCAGACACGTTCTATACAAAGGTATTATTTTTATTTATATTAAAAAAAAGTTTTATGAGTTTGGATTTCGTTTCATCATCTGATAAAATTCCCTAAAAATGGGGCCTAGACGTTGCCTTCCACACGAATAATGGCATAGGATCTTTTAAAAATTCAATAAAGTAATTCCTCAAATTAAAAAGGAAATTTATAAACTCAAGTGTGACAAATGCAAAATAATGTATACGCTATACAAACTAGCCGGTCCTGTAACACTAGAAGTAAACAGCAAATGAGATTTATTTTTTCTAAATGTAAATACTGCATAATAGTGCCAACTGCTCCCAAGTGTTAGGAGCCAGTGGGTCTATGGCATCCCCACTTGGGGTATGGTGAGAGGCTGAGGAAAGTGGAGACGTTTGATTTTTTTTGTGAAGCAAATTTTTTGATCCTATATGAGTTACAGGAATTTGGAGTAAATCTTTGTTAGTATTTCTTGTAATGTGATAGTTTAATCTTTTTTCAAAGTATTTATATTTGTTTGCATACAGATGACTAAAGATTGTTTTAGCGTAAATCTGCCAAAAGTCAAATACTCTCATTATATTAAAGATCGAGTTAGAGTTTGTAACTAGAGGTAGCTTGAGGATTATTTTTATAATCGTTTTCTGTGCCTTTATGATTGGGTCTATTGCAGATGAAGTACCACCTTCCCATGCTATGATGCCATACTCAATAATAGATTGACAATACCTGGCTATTCAGATCTAGTCACCAAATGCGGATAAACCCATTTCAAGAAACGTTTCAATTATGAATGGTGGTCTTTCGTCAGGGCAAAATTAAAGGTATCATCCACTTTGGAACGTGTCGCAAATATACTACATATTATTTTTATCGAATTAATCGTGAAACAAAACACAAATTAACTAAACAAAAATTACTTGTGCACGCTGTTATTTGAACACAAGACCTCCGGATTCATGTTAGAGAACCGTACCCCTCGGCCATGGAGGATTTAAAAAACAAAAATAAAATAGAGTCACAATTTGCCAAACATCTCCAGAACAAAAATCACTCACTTAAAGATAATCATAATTCAACTCGGTTGCATACTTAAAATAAAGATCGCAAACGAACTCAAAACGCAGTTCGACTTTAATACAAATTGTAATAATCCTAAAGCTGATTTTTCAAATGAATAAAAACAGTATAATTCGTTCGCTACTCCGAGATATGTAAAAGCCGACTTCAATTATGGATCATATTACAAGTTAGTACAATAAAGAAGTCCATTGAAAAGTATAATGAATTTCAAAATATATGATATATATACATATGGATCAGCAAACGACGATTCTGAGTATATAACTTTCATTATATATAATTATAAGTACAATTTATAAATCGTTATTTAAAAGTGAATAAAAAATCAGCTCATCAAAACATCGTGATATGTTGGTACCATTGCATTTGCAACATCTGACGTCACGCGAGCATTTTGTTTTTGAATTAGTATGAACATTTTAATTTATCGATGTTGTTTTGTATTTAAAACATGTATTCTTTTAGTTTTGGCAAATTTTAACTTAAGTTTGGTGACTTTAAGCTCTATAATTGTTGTTCAATATAAACAACTATTATTCATCAAAGAAATAAGAGTATTCACGATCAAACCAATAATCAATACGGATATTATGATAATGTATATGGTTAGTACTATTATTATTCTTTGAGTTAAAGTTTCTAAAAAGGTACATAATTTTATTACTTATGTTTAGTTATGGTTTACCATGAATTATACACAGTAAAGCTCATCCTTGTTTTGATATTTGACATTCTAACCTAAAATTGATCAAAACCGAGTAGCCATAGATTTGGAGCCTTTTGGCGATCTTTGAAAAATTGAAACTTTGAATATTATTTTAACTATGAAAACTAACAAACGAAATATACTGGTATTTAAATTTGAACGTCACTATTGATAATTTTTTTTTAATTCGACTGAAGTTCCTTATTATGCAAGAAAAAAAACTGACTTATTTCAAATTAATTTAAATTCACAAATTGCCCACCTTAATGACTTTGAATCAAATTGAAAAAATGTAAAATTGCGACCCTTAAGTAGGAAAACTTTAAAGAGTAATAACCATTAATAATATCCGATAATTTACGTGGAAGTTAATAATGGGATTAAAAATAAAAATAAGAACATTTTACTAAAAGCTTTTCATAAGTTATTTACTATATTGTATATATTCATTTATTATGAACCCTTCAGGGAAACATTCAATGGCGTATAGTATAATATACTAAGTATGTCGATAGTATTTACAAAATACAACAACGAAACATTTAAAACGTTTAAAATGTCTCATAAACCAATTTAATAATACCATTGTCTATAGAGAATTCAATGTTTTTTATTTAAAAAAAAATCATTTTTTTATTTTTTTATTACACATACGAGTATATATATATTAACATTTGTTATCGGCTGACGTATTGCCCTCATCTCAATAGATGTGAAAATGTTGAGATGGAAATTTACAGGGGTGGTTATTCAGCCAGGATATTTAGATGACAAATAGATTTATAGACTACATAATTTCCTCAAAAGACTCGTGTTCAGTTTGTGGTGTCATTATTAATAAATGAATTAAAAATTACTTTGTATTCACCACTTTATTAATATATACATATCAACATGTTTCGAAAGCGATGCTTTCATCGTCAGGAATATATTGATTACTATTATTATACTATATATTCTATATATTCCTGATGAGGAAAGCATCGCTTTCGAAACATCTTAATGTGCATATATTAATAAAGTGCCGAATACAAAGTCATTTTTAATTAATTTATATATATATTACAATAATTTTTTTTTTTTCAAAAGTATACTAAATTAAAGGCATGAAATAATTTAGAAGCTGACAGGTGACATTGGAGGTGATCAATGATCTTACTTTTAAAGGAACTTTTATTTTGCGTATTTGAATGGCTTCAGCTAGTAAACTTATATAATTTCGTGTCATTTGCAGAAAATAAGAAATACGATTAATAATTAATAACATGTTTCATGTAGTTTAAATACAAAATAAATAATAAAAGCCCCAGATGGAAGCCTTGAGGTACCCCTAAGGGAATGGTTATAATCTGATACATGTTTGCGTAGAGATTTGAATAGTTCAATAGCATTGTATTTAAAATATAGTTTGCAACAAGGCGTACCCATATTATAGAAAAAAGCCAACTAGAGACGATCTAATTTTTATATGATCGTTTCTAAGTGACTTCACCAGTGTTTGATAATGCCTTCTGAAGGGGAAAAGGCTACCATGGGTAATAATAATTACGAATCATAACTTATTTAAAAATAAACCACTTTTTTAATTATAATAAAAACAGTTATTATTCGTAATAAATATAAACTTCTAATTAAAATACATTTCTTCAAATTAAACTTGAATACGGTAAATAAAGGAATAATCAAGGTATTATATTTTCAAAAGTTTTTTCATACCCACCCAAATTCTATCTTATACCCCCCATTACCTTAGTGAGCGTGCTTAAATATAAGATTCCTATCAGCAAGTGCTGCTAGCACATATAATACAGTTTACAATTCTTTGAAATAAAACTAAATAAAAAAAAGTCCACCGTCACAATATACAGCCCGCTCAATGAGTAGAGAAGATTATCCGCAATGATCGACAATTATACACCTCTAACCACAGTTGACACAGGAAGAGGGAGAAGTGTTCCCTGGCACTGTACACAATTTTTTTTTTTGAAATATGTTATATATGATTTATTGATAGCAAAAATCTTTAACACATTATGCTTTGCACAATTATTCTAAAACATAAACGACATTTCATACTCTAGTAACTAAAGCATAAATCACAAAATACCCATATAAACCTGATTTAGCATTATGAAAGTAAACGCATGCCCGAAATCTTTAAGAGTCGGTAAGAAGCGATGATAAATCAAATCAATAAATACGTTAATTTATTATCAGGCAAAAAAATGCTTATGCTTGAAATAAAATAGCTGAGAATCAGTGAGATTATTTCGGCAGAACACGACTAAAGAAGATTTATTTGGAAGAAATTGACCCGCGTCAGATTTATTAGAAGCGCTGATCGCTTGGGCGAAAAGGTGAAAAGATGGAAGAAGGTGGAGATTCGAGTAATTGATTCATTTTCCAATCTGTCGCTTGCCTTTCGCATGCGAGCTCTATTGATTCCAGATTTCATTGAATTCCTTCATTTGCTGAGTTCCAGATTCAACTTTTTAGTTTGCATGCTTATTAAAAAAGTTTAACATTTCAGAGGCGGAACAAAACGAGATTGCCGATTGTTTCTTACATACGTAGGATGTTCACCATCCTGTATTTTAACGTTTGAATTAAACAAATACTTGTGTATGTTTTCAATTGAAAAACAAAAAGATGAACAATCATTTCGCATAAAGTTTTATAAGAAGGTTATTAAATGGACGAGAATTTTTGTTTGTCGACTTGAATTGTTTCAAAGTGCTTTCATAGCGAAGTATTGAACTTCTAAGTCAAAAACTGATACTCGAATTATTATTATATATATAATAAATACTATATGTAACGCACTTATTATGTTATATTTATTTGATATCTACAATTTCATAATTTTTTTTCTCTTTATCATGCGTTAAATCATGTAAAATGTAAAAATTGTGTAAAAGATCATCAGGGTTTTGATAATTAACATTAAAAATAATATTTATTTAATTTATAAATTAATTATAAGTACTTTGTGTAAGCGATGCTTTCTTCATCAGGAATATATCGAATACTAAAAAATAATAATGTTAAGTATATAGAATATAGAATACAATATTTAAGATAAATTATAATAAAATAACTTAGTTTGAATATCACTTTTTATTTTTATATGTTAACCAACCGGTTTCAGTTCAGCCTGAACCTTCATCAGGGAAGAACTGAAACCGGTTGGTTAATATATATAAAAAAAAGTGGTATTCAAACTAAGTTATTTTATTTTAATTTATAAATATGTATACCCACAAAGTGTTTGCTACAAGTAAAAAAAATCAGTATTTAAGAATAAACAAATTATAAACATAAACAAAAAAAATGATTAAAGTAGGTAAGTAATTCATAAAAAATTATTATAAAACATTGAATAACAAATTTGTATTAGAAATTAAAAAGAAATTATTTTTATTATTAATATTAATATGAAAATCAATTCAAGAGATAGCTATTTAAAAAAACATATATTGATTATTAATTAAATTTAATTCACCATTAACTCTTCTTCTGATTTAAAAAAATTCAAATTTGTTTAATTGTAAACCGGTGTATTTGTATATAAATGTTTTAAATCTTTGTTTACATCAAAAATACGATTGGAAAAAATAAATTGGTTTTTAAAATACGATTGGAAAATTCAGAATTAAATTTCATATGTTTCAATAAATTTTATACGTCTTTTTAAAGACAAATTCATGCATAATAAGACCACGAAATAAGTAATAATAATGTAGTGAACACATCACTGTATTTTTGCTTAAAGCTTGATACTCAGAGGGAATAATTCATGTATATATTTCTAATTTTGAAGCTGTCAATAATTTATATTCCATAGTAGATATGTGTTAGAGCTAGATTTGAGTATTAGTTATATCTGTTATTAGATTGTAAGTTTGACGTGGCAATCAAAGTACCAAAGTAACTTAAACTCGTGAAGAAGCATGTAGCTGTAGTAAGTTCGCGCACAATCAACAATAATATAGGGAGGCTATGGAACAACAATTCGGTAGTATTATTTCGGCTCTCATTCTGTATAGCTGGCATGTTTGATCAACAATCGCGGTCACAGGATCCCTGTTTAGAACACCTTTGTACGCAAAGTTTCCCGTTGCTCTGATTAATTGCTTCATCCTAGATCACCTTCAATGGTCTTAAGTTAAACGCTCGGTTAAGTAAATTATAACCTGTTTACGAAAATGGTTTCATCTCCTGAATAGTTTACACTCCCATTCTACGCTATACCAGGAGAGATAATTACTTTTCCGATCAAGAATTCCAACTTTGCCAATTTGAATGGAATATAATCATGGATTTGGAATGCTTAAGATTGACTTTAGCGGTATCGAAAATGACCCCATTTTGACCAGTCCGGTAAGGTAATGTAAGGAATTTCTTCTCGCACGATACGATAGTTAATTTTACTTATTTATTTAGGAAACAAACAGTCGTTTTAAATAATTAAAATAACATATTCTAGACCATTTAAGTTCCATTAAATTAATCAATGGTGCTTACTACCAATATAGTATTACAGATAATAAAAAAAACTTTAGGCAATACGAACAAAGTTTTCGAATTACTAATATAATCAAGTTAGTGAACATTATTGTAAGAAAAAGTAGTGTAGATTTAAATATGTCGATCGCCCGTATTTTGTCCAAAAGTGCATAAAAGTCCGAAAAACCATAAATTACAATATGGGTATCAAACTATTCGGCAAAAAGAGCTCTTGCCAGTTTTAAATAGAAACAAAAATAATAATAATATTTCACTCTTTGAGAGTTGAAAAATGAGTTAAAATCTTTAAACATTCATATGTACCAGTTTCACAAAATCGATTTCTGGGTAGGGGCAGGGTTATTACACCACAACCTCAAAACGTTCCTCCAAACCATTCATAACCCCGGACAACGTCGGGGGTTTCAGCTAGTAAATTTATATAGTTTCATATCTTTTGCAAAAAGTAGGAAATATGAATAATTAATAACATGTTTCATGTCGTTTATAAACAAAATTAATAATAGGGGACCCAGATGGAGCCTTGAGGTACCCCCGAGGGAATGGTTATAATCTTTGACATGCAACCTTTTAAGGTAACAGCCTGATTTCTGTTTTTAACATAAGAAGACATCAATTATAGAAGGTTTTCACGTGCACCCATCTTCCAAGGATTATTTAAAGTGCGTTGTGGTTTACTTTGTTGAAAGCTTTAGAAAAATTAGTATAAATGAGATTAACTCGTTTCCCACTGTCCATAGAGATAAAAAAAAAAAACATGATCAATGTTAAAACATAATAAAAATAATGTGTCTTAAATACTAAAAATAACTCTATTTGTGTCGACGGTAGAAAAATATCAAATTTAATTAATCATCAATTAGGTAGGAAAAAATGGTAAGATAATAATAAATTATGAAATATTCAATTTATTTTTTAAAACTTATTGAAGTTTGTAAACCTCATTGTAATATTTAATCATTGAAGAAAATAATATTAACACATCCCTTCTTCTGATAGGCTATCATTCCATCTGATAAAGTTTTCCTGTTGGTTGTACCATGTACTTAATATATTAACAATTTGCGGTGGTACTTGTCGTTCGGTCAGTTTTTTCCACAACTTATTATGACTAACCCTGTCACTTTAACTTTTAGTTGGTGAGTGACTACCTATAAGCCGTAGATGTGAGTCACTAATTGTAGGTCTCAGTAGTTAGTCCCTAGCCATAAGTCTTACTTATATGCCATTAGTAATAAAGTTTAACTGTAAGGTATTGGTTGTATATGTTATTTTATTAATTGTAAAGCGCCCTTGAGGTGATTTTCTCACGAAAACGGCGCTATAGAAGTAATCCAATTATTATTATTATTATTATTAAAAGCTTTGCTCAAGTCTATGATGCATGCGTATACCGTTGTTTTTCTGGCTTTATAATATTCAATTGTTTGTTTCATACTATATATGGCTGTATCAGTTGAGCATCCAGCTTTGAAGCCCATTTGGGAGTCCTCTGTATTGAGCTTGTCTTCGGTTAAGTGTAAGATGACTTTTTCAAAGATTATTACAGTTATTGTGGCAAGAGATATGGGCCTGGAATTAACGGATGATGTCAGGTTCAATTGACGGCTTTTAGGGATCGGTATTATTATGGTTTTGGACATTTCTATCGGAATGTGTCCGAGTCCGATCATAGCGGTGAAGAGAGAGGCCAGCAGAGTTGTTACGTACCCCCCCCGCATGTTTTACGTGTTCTATGACAAGTCTATCGTGACCTGCAGATTTGCCTCCTGCCATGTTGCGTATTGCTCGTTGGATCATCTCAGGTAAGATGACTTTAAAAGTGGACAGTATTTTATTGGGATTTGCTGAAAAAATTAGCGGAGGGACAAAAGATGTTGAGGCCCGTAAAGAATCTATTTTTTCACAGAAAAACTTAGAGAAGGCCCCCGGAGTCATGTCTGTAGTTATTTGCATAGGAGTATCGGCGATGATGGTTTTCATTGAGTTCCACAGACGTCGTGGATTTTTTCGCTCAGAGTCGATTTTATTAACCCAGTATTCGGATCTTTTAGAACTTATTTAGATAGATTTATTAATGTTTCGAAACCAATAGTTCCCTCATCAGGATACAACGTATACTGAAAAAATAATTGACATACTTAGAGACAAATTATAAACAGAGACAAAAATAACGGTAAGTGGTGAGAGAGGTAAATAATTATGAATTACGAAAACAACAAAAAAATTTCTGAATATCGGTTTTGATGTGATAATGAATTTGATATCTGGCTAATTATTTTTTTTTTTTAATATTTTTTATTAATAATATTTAATTGACTTTTCACAATTTTCCCGATTTCAATGTTATTTTTTGTCCAAGTTTATAATTTGTCTATGCTTTTATGTCATTAGTTTTCAGTGTGCATTGTATCCTAAAAAGGAAACCATTGGTTTCGAAACATGTACATCTTTCTTCAATAAATGCAAAATTACTTTGTGGTGTCATTTTAAATAAATTCAATGGGAATTTTTTTGTTTGAACCACTATTTAATATATAAATATCAACATGTTTCGGAAGCAAAGCTTCCCTCATTAGGATACTTATTATACTGACAAATAATGACACGAATAGATAAATACTAAACATACAAAAACAAAAACGTAAGGATAGAAAAATTACAAACATAAACAAAATAAACAATAAGTGAAGACAGTAGCTAAGTAATTGATTAAAAACGTGGATATTTAAAAAAAAATGACCTAAATAGGGATTCACATAAAAAAAACTTAATAATTTAACTATTATTAAAAAGTATTGCTATATGATTGTGCTGATATTGTAAAATCCATATAAATCATATTATAGACTCGGCGGACTACAAACTCAATGAGAAACTGGGTTTCTAACATGAAACGAGAATATGGCATGAAGATAGAATAATTCAATTCGGTTGTTCGTCGTCTTATCACAAAAAAGTCTTGTAACTTGGGTAAAAATTTAACAAAAAAACATACTGTTTAGCTTTGAAAAACGTTTGTAACTAACTTTCACTTATTTGATCCGGACCGGTTTCATCTAATAAAAGGCATATTTGGCCCAAAGATGCTGATTGCCAGGTCAAGTTATAAAAGTTTTAAAACCATTCAAATTACAATGGAATTCTATAATGAATTACAAAAACATGAACGATTTTTTCTATCTCACTGTAGAAAATAAAGAAAAATATAAGTTACAAAATAAGGAACTCCTGCCCAATTTTTTATTTTTTTTTTAAAGATAATGACGTTCATACATAAATTCCAGTATATCTAGTTTTCATGGTTAAAATAATTTTTCAAAGCCCGCCAAAACGTTCCAAATCTATGGCTGGCCGGTTTTGATCAGTTTTGAGGTTAAAATGTCAAATGTAGAAACAAGGATGTTTATGTTTGTAATTTGTCTATTCTTAAATTATTGTGTTCTATGTTTATCATTTGTCTATACTTACATTATTATTTTTTAGTGATCTATATATTTCTGATGAAGAAAGCATCGATTTCGAAACATGTTGATATGTATATATTAATAAAGTGGTGAATACAAAGTAATTTTTAATTAATTTAAAAATAAAACAAATAATTTATTTCCTCCTTTTGACTTTATCTCTAATAATAAGACGAGATACAAAATAAAAATCAATGAAATTTATAACAAAATCGGTTGACAGTATACTGCCCGAGGAAGCTTATAGGATATAAATTAAATTTTGGTCCATACAAAGGGAATTTTATTTCATAAAAAAACGCTGATTAATTCAATTCGCAAAAATGCGCCGTAAAGTGCTCTAATTGAATCGCTAAAGCTTCTGAATGTAAATATTTTTTTGCCAAACGCGGAACGTTTTATTTAATTCCGAAAATAACTCGAGTAATTTAAAAACATTGTGCCGGGATTTCCAGGCGGCATTGTCCGAGCCGCAATGACACGTAGAGTCGTATGGCCGCTAGGCGCCTACGTGAGCGGCCTGGGCAAGTGTGCACACTTCTTAACTATCAATTATTATTCTCTCGCATACGCCATGTGTGAAATATCTCATTTTCTCAAATTACCCTTATTATGGCTGGACTTAGGCCGAAGGAGAAAATACTTGGATACCCCTGCGCTACTATGTATATATAGTAGCGCAGTAGTAGTATATAATAATGATCATCCATCTATGTATTAAAACTGCGTGAAATGTGGTATTTTACTGTCCAAAAAAAGGATATTTACCAAGTTTTAGCTGAATACTCACAACCGAGAAATTGCATAATATTATCATTGGAAGACGTCAACTATTATCATACGGCCTCCATGGTCAAGGGGTAAGGCTCTCGATTACGAATCAGAAGGTCGCGGGTTCAAATCCCGGCGTGCGCAAGTAAATTTTATTTAATTAATTTGTGTTGTTTCGCAATTAATTAAATAAAAATAATATCTAGTATATTTGCGCACGTTCCAGAGTGTCGCCCTGGTGAAAGACCACCATTCAGAATCGAAACGTTGCTTGAAATGGCTTTTAGCCGTGTTTGGTGATCAGATCTGAATAGCCAGGTATTTCCCCACCTTCCTCTTCCCCTCTACTTCCCGTCCCCAATACCTTCAGCCTCACAACATTCCCCAAATGGGAATGCCATAGTCTCACTGGCTCCAGACGGTTGGGAGCAGTTGGGACTCTTGTGCGGTATTCATATAAAAAAATAATAAAAAAAAAAAAAAATTTCAAATTGAATTTGAAGCATGCCTTAATGGCAGTGGCGTGCATTGCTCTACGATAAAAGGTAGGCTGCAAACTTGTCAATTATATTTGCCTAACTTTTAATATTTTTCCAACCTTGAAAAGGGCATTTTTTATTATCTTCTGTTGATGGTTATGGACAGGTTGATAAATGTGTAAAAGTTACTTCAATATTGTGTATTCCAATTAAATACGTCTTTCTTTTAAAAAAATCACGATTTACATCATTACAATATATGAATAGTTCTCGAGCCATTTTTTTGAAGCAGGCACAGCTTTTCAGCCTTTATGGACTGCACGCCACTGCTCAATTGATGCCTGCATTATATGCGGATGCTTTAATAAAGTAAAAAGTTGCAGAAGAAATATTAATTATTTGTGAGGTATATCGTTAGTCAAATGGAAGAAGGGTATATCTGAAATTTTTTGTTTTATTCAACAAAAGTTTCACAAGAATATAATCTGTATTGTGATAAATAGCAAATCTCTTAGTGACCTTCAAAATAAGCATCAAAGCAACCATTTGATAATGATTGAATTACAAGCATTGCAGAAAAACCTAGTAAAGAACCGAAATATTCAGTAAACAAATACAAAGTAATCCGTCTTCCAGAGGGTAATAAACCAAACCGAAAGTAGTTTTTAATACACAATAGTAAACAGTACCGTCAGCAATAAAACAAATTTATAGTCATAAATGAAAACAATATTAGGAAGCAAGGGGACTCACTCCTGACATTGATGCTATATATATATCATTGATTTAGTTTTAATTGTGCCAGTCTGACGATGCCAGTGATAGGGTGAAACGGGTCCGGTCGATAATAAACAATTGGAAAAAAGTTACAAAGGTATTTAATTAAAAAAATCATTCTTAGTAAAGTTGTCCGAGACACGATGAGCGGTTCTTTATCTTTGAACAATTAGCACAATTAGAAATTATTAATAATATTTATAAACCCTTCGCATTAAAATAAGATTCAGGTGAAAATGCTAATTTAAAAATGACCAACTTAGCGACACTGAGACCTGTGATCTAAAATCCTGAGAATCCTGGTGGTGCAAACTAACTTTTCAACCGAAGTCACACTGTCACGGTTGTTTATTATCTAAAGCCATTTTGATTATTGTTGCACCTTTATGTAATCACATCGATAGAAGGCAGTCGGTAATCATTCACCACCTGCATAAATTCCCTCTCAGTACAACAAGAATATTCGTTGTTCGATATTAATTCAGAAATTATGCCCGAAACAAACTTCCTAGTAACCAATACCCCGCCAAATCAAGCGCGCATTTGAAATGATTCATACACGTATTAAATTCTCTCAAGAGCCTGGTTAATTTATGTGTGGGAGTTAGTAGGATGCCACCCAGTAACATTGAGTCCAAAAAAGACTTTAAAGCTGTGTCCACCCTAAGAAAAACGAACCAAATAACGAAATTAAACGAATACATAAAAAAAACGACAAATTTTTGATAAATTCGTATTTCTCCACGAATTTATTCAGTTGTCCACATTAATCAGCGGAAGATGATAACAGACTAGGAATTTTCAAATATGAAATAATAAGAAACTACACACAGCCTGCCTTTGGTCACAGACCACCCCAATATTAAATAACTATTTAAAATCTACAAATTCAATCCAGTGATGTGCAAAGGTGATGAAATGTCTCACAAATCTGTATTGGTACATATTACAGAGCAAATAATACATATGCCCTAAAACGCAAAGGGAAGAATCCAAAATAAGGGGAGCGAGGTAGGCATTCCTCAATTTAAGTATAACATCAAATAAGTAAAAAGGTTTACCTTATTTAGAAAAACCGATTTTTGTTAGGGCATTTATGGTAGTTTGACCCTTTCTATAAATGTTTACTAATTTGCTTACCGAAGTCAAAATCTCCCGAAACAAACGTGAACGGCAGTGAGTAGACTGGTGCCGAAATGGGTGTCACGTGACCTTTTCCTCCAGCTGACGCAATGGTACTTAAGGAAAGTCTGTTAAGTCTAACGTCAGTGGTACAACATGTACACTCTTTCATTCGCATTCACATGTCGTTTTACATATTTTTTGTATTGTACTCTCTCGTGTATCTCGACATGCATCTATTTGTAGTTAATTTCATTATTCGATCTGTTTCCTGGGCGTCCCTGACTTCCTCTTCCATCCATTTTGGATGTCACATATTCGCCCAACACTCCTTTTTTCATATTTTTGCTCTACTCTGCGTGTCTCTTTTCATAACATGTTTACCAGTACACACTGATTATGGTTTTATAGTATCCGATTTTGACAGGAATCGTGCATCTGGTTTCTTCTACCGTCAGTTCTCGACACTCCTCTGTTAGTTTCGTGCTTCATTATCATACAGCAGGGAACAAGGGTACCAAAACATGACTGAAGACTGCAGCATTACTTCTTTTTACCAGCGACTACTGTATTCAGTCTTCCTTTAACTAATTTTTTATCAATCGCCCTTCTATCAAAGTACTTATCAGCTTTCCCGTCTCTCGATAACACAGTGCCAATTCTATCAACCTTCCTCACAATCTCTTCCATATTCTCATAAGCAAGGTGACCGTAGCAAAGTGAATTAACTTCGGGAGGTGATACTACAATCTACATGAGAGTACAAGAATCCAATCCGAATCCAGAGCTGGCACAATTGGAGCAGTCCGCTAAAGGTGCCGACTTTTCAAGTCGCCAAGGCGCTGATAATACCAGCTGACACAGCGACCTTGAGGTTATTTTTCACTAAAATAGCGCTATGCAAATCATCCAAATATTATTAATTTTAGTTATTACTACAACGCCCAACTTCCAATGCCTAGTACATTAATAAAATGAAAAAAACAAGTAAAATTCCATGGGCCCGAAAATAATACTTGCACCTCACATCAATCATCGTTCCCATGAAACTTAGATCGTTCCATATGTTTACGAGTATGTCATGTGTTGGGTCAAATCACATCGAAATTAAAGCGTTTTAAGCTACTTTTCAGGCAAACATGTTTAATTGCGCAATTGTATAAACGTTAAACTCTCGTTGTTTGTTATTGTTTCTGTACGATTTCCATAGATTATAGGTCAGACATACGAGTAGATGTGGTATGTTGCTACTCTTCACTCTCGGCGTATTTCGAGTAAGTTCGATCCCACAGAGCAGATTTTTAGTAGGTGACAATTGTATTGTTGTTGTCTCCCTCTAATATTTAGTTCTCTTTTCTCTCTCTATTATTTATTTTCTCTATTTAAAATCCATTGTATTCTGTAACTATATATAGCCGATAACTCTGTATTATTCTTTAGTTATTATATTTGCCCTGACGAAGCTTGAGCTAAGCAAAACCGGTTGGCGAAAAATAAAACATATTCATGGTTTATAACAAAGTGTTTACTTTACTTAATGTGATGTCAGACCATGAAGTAATTGCTGATGATGAAAATATTTTTTATTATTATTTAACGCTTTGAAAGGAAGACGGAAAGACGATTTTTTCTTGTTTGTTTAAAATGAACGGTCAAACGCGAATATGTGAAAACATATGAACTTAGTAAAAATAGTAGCATAGTATTGCCATAGTAATGATATTTTATAGTTTAAAAAAATGTCCACAATTACATGCTAAGCTATATCTTTTTTACCTCTCAAGTAGCTGGTCTTTTCCCTCGGGAACCTTATACGTGGCAAAGCAAAATTAATATCCACTCAGAACCGCAGTTTTATTTCAAAACTACGTGGTGAGTGGGGATTGGAAAGCAAATTAACGTCGTGGGGTGACAATGTGAGTACGCCGCGTTATGGGTCACTTGTCGTCAACCGTATTATGCCAGGCTAATATGCCGTTGACGTAATTAACCGATGTCATCATAATTATTCATCAAAACAAGCCCGGCCACACGGAATTTAATTAAAAAATCATTTTAATTTTCAGTGTTTAATTATTTATTGGTGATAACAATTTTTTGTCGTTCTTTAAGACAAATAAATGTAAATAAAAATATTTTTTTTAATAAGAAAAAATAACTGGGACGATCATAATATTAATGATTTACCTGTAAATTCTTTATGGGTAATTAGGAAAATGTATAAGGTTTCAAAAGATAATTATTATCAAAAATATACAATGCATTATGCATTGTATTTCCAAGAGTTAAGAAACTCATTGTGGGATCACATGCAGAACCTGCAGTACAGTTCTTAGAAAGAAACTTACTTAATATTTAAGAAACATAATTAACATTCACAGTACATTAACAACATTTACAACACATACTTTGCATTTGTTATAAAGACATATCACTGGTACATTATTATATAAGTGTACAGATACACTTATTATAAAGAAACATCACTGGTACATTAAATAGTTATACTTATTACAGAGACACATCACAGCGTGAACCCTAAAGGTATTCTATCAAATAATAGAGTTTAAGCATCTTACTTTGAGACCTTTCACATTGGCTTGCATTTTTAATATCGTTGGGTAATTTATTGTATTGTGTGTAAGCTATACATTCTAAAGATTTTAGTCCATAACTTGTTGAGTGTATTTTTGGTATATGTAGTTTGTTGTGGATTCTTTTGTTGTAATATTTTATACCCCATTATATTATATTCAGAAATATTGATACCACATCCATTTTGTGGTTTCTTGTGTTGTGTTGGTTAACGTTTAATCCTCTACAAAGACGTATCGGAATGTTAAATAAAACTTTCAAAATCTCTTTTAATGGTTTTCAAATTGCCTCGATTCTCAAAAATTTTGGGATGTCGTAGAATTTAAGGAATACAGTTTGAGGTTTTTTGTCTATTGAAACCTTACACATTTTCCTAACTACCTGAATAGAATTTGCAGGTAAATCAAAATGATGTTAACGTCGATAGAATTTCGATATATTTTTACCAGAAAAGATCACAAATTAACCGTCGTTGATTATCCAAATTGTAATTCTTCTTACGGATTTTCTTCGGCGAAACCAGCCAAGTTTCTTACACTTAGTGTGGCTAATTTTTTTGCGATATTACATGCGTCGGCCATCAGCGATCTATAGTTGGAATGAGCGACATGGGATAATAATAGTTCTTCATTCCAGATTTTATTCCAGAAGGTATGCAGGGGTAGTGCGATGCAATACTTCCAAAAGTGTACATAATACAAACAAACAAATAGCAATAGGTACGAAAATAAGAAAAGAAAAACATAGAAAAAGATTACTCAGTAACTAACTAACTAACTAACCATCACGTCGTTTCACCACAGGGGTAGGCAGAGGACGGACCGCCAAACAACTCGATCTTGGCATACACTTCTTGCTTCATTCACATTCATACATCGTCTCATACATTCTCTTCTATTATTCCGACTTCTGACATGGCCCGACTCAAGTATTTGATTCACTTGATCGTGCCATGTCTTCCTCGGGCGTCCCCTGCTTCTTCTCCCATTCAAATTCGCGTCACATATTCTCCTTACACTCCTTTCTTCGTTCATTTGCTCTACATGCCCAGTAAAATATGCAAAATAAGTTCATTCACTAAGAGAGAAAAGAAAAATTAACAAGTTTATGGTGGATATTTGACGGTTTCCCGTTTCCAAAGGGCCATCGAGGGAGACTCCGCCCATGTAGCCGTAGTAGTAATTATGGTATTCTTGGATTGACATACTCTGCACCATAGGCTTCTCATGTTGTGGCGGAGGAGTGCCCTGAAAGAGTGCACTCGTCCTTCCAGGAACATTTCTGTAGCGCTGCAGTATCTTGGTAGACGGGATAGTTGACGATATGCTGTAGATGACTTTTATCTTTTGCCATAGAACCGCCGTGAATCCGAGAATAACCGAACCAGCGGAATTTTTTTCATTAAAAAACTATTTTACTGAACAAAAAAAATCGGAATGGTTCGAATGACGCACTGTTTTAACTTACACGATGAAAGATAACTAGGTATCATAGGGTGTGAGTTAGTACCGAATTTTTTTAGGTCAACGTCAAAAAATGACTGATCTAGTATTTTTTATATCAGTGACATGGTGCTATTGTCCGGCTTTGTATTGTACAGCGAGGGTGGTCGTAATGACGTCACACAGCCTTGGTATATAAGCCTGATTTAGTACCCATAAAACAGGGACAACGAATATTAAAGTCGCCTCCGATCACTCACCGTGAAGATTTTGACCTTGTCATTATTTTAGAAATTGCGGGTAAACGTTTTTATTTCGCGATTCTTATTTGCTTCTTATTAAAACAATTTAAAACAAAAGTCATCACTGAAGAGATAACCGATGGAAGAAAGTTTTGCGCATGTCCGTGTGTCCGCTATAAGTTTCAATTTTTCCTTACTTCTGCTGAAGCGATAAAACATTTTAATTTGAGTGTGAACAGACAATAATGTTTATTAGCCCGTCTGGGATATCAGCTTTCTTTCAAATCGATACATTTAATTAACATTTTATTTCAATGATGCCGTTTAATTTAATTTAAATTTTATTTTATTTGGAAAACCAACAGTTTACATTAATTATTATGTTTGGTAAATATGTAAAAATGAACTAACAATAGGTTATCACCAAGTTTTCAAATATATTATTAATAAAATGTACGTACTTAATTAAATGGATACTTCAGCTTATACTTTAATATTTATTACTTAAAGGGTATTCATTGTTATTGAATTATATAAAACAATCACATTGTTATAAATCATGAACAGTTATCGTGTTTAATTCGTAGAATCCGATTTAAGTGTTTTAAATCTGAATACTATAACTATTAAGTTCTGCAAGTATTTTACCTTATTTTACCACAAACATTCAAATTCATTTCCTAAATTGAATTCAAGTCATTATAAAACAATTAAGAAAAACCTGCCACGATTAAAATCCGGGTAAACAGATCTGGGCATTTAGAACGGATGAGCGGAGAAAGAGTGTGAGGAGAATATATGAGAAGGAAGTTAATAGTAGAAGAAGTCGGGTACTCCCAAAGAAGACATGGCACGATCAAGTGAATCAAATACTTGATTCGGGTCATATCAAGAGTCAGAACAACAAAAGAGTATGTACGAAGCGATATGCGAATGTGAATGAACCGAAGAATGTGTGGCGGTCTATCCCCTCTGCCGGGAAACGGCGTGATGGTTAGTTAGTTAGTTCTACCATATTATCTTTTTTTTAATTGGCGGTGCCAGACCTCACCGGGCGAAGCCTCACATGGACAGCGTCACTTCAAATTTTTACCTGCCCAAAAAACGAAAAGTTTTCGGTTCTACATAAGATTATCTCGGGAAGTAACTACCGAAAAAACTAATTTTAATTAATTAATAATAAAAAAGTGCACAATGATAAGTTAAATCGGTACATAATTTCCGGGATGATTTAATTTTATAGCTCTGCATTTAAAAATTCAAGTAAATTGATTAACATTTATAGACGTAATGTTTCCGGCCAGTTTGAAGAATGTGATACTTACTGTACCTGCTTAAATAAAATACATTTTTTAAACTTTATACCACTTTTATTTGTGACCATTACCGGTTTCGGTCTGTGAAGGCTACCTCCAGACTGGCACAATTAATGGTTATACAATTTTGGGTATCAGGGGTAACAAACCATGATTTTACTTGGATTACATTTTTTCAGTATTGTTATAGCATGATTTTACAAAACTTGACAAACTGTAGTTTCAAAAATCATTTTAAGATGGGTTACAGTTGTTAATTATCTTAAAAATGATTTAATCATTATAATGGAATTCCACTATATATTAACAGTTGCAAAAATAGAAATATTATTTTGCCTGATTTCTAAGACTTTAAGGCACAGTTAAAGCTTATTTTTTTTATTTATTTCTCCGAAATCCTATAGTGGCTTCATCCCCCAAAGCCTCGCCGGTCTTTCTTCGTTAGTTTTTATGTGATAATATGACATGATTATGATATCCTTATTCGAAATATTTGGCTGACGGTGCAGAGATCATTAAAGGCGAGCACTTAAATACGCTGTGTAGTATGCTAAGGCGAGCAATACTACAAAAGATTTTTATGTACATTGTGTACGGGTAGTTTGGAAAATGTCTAAGAATTCCAGTGAAAAACTTTACGAATCAAAAAAACGTGTAAAAAGTTCAAGAAGGGCTTCGCTAGTATCTAAGAGCAACTCTTTTACACATTTTAGTATATATTTCATAGAATTTAAAATAACACAGTTCCAGAAATTTATTCACGGGAAACGTTACATACTTTTATAACTACCCGTAAATAATTTACAGATAAATGAATTAAAAATTACTTTGTAATCATCACTTTATTAATAAATACATATCAACATGTTTCGGAAGGGAAGCTTTCCTCATCAGGACGTACATCATACTAAAAAATAATAATGTTAAGTATAGACATATAACACAATGATGTAAAAATAGACAAATTATAGACATAAACAAAAAGTTATCAAAGTAGGTAAGTAATTAATCGAAAATGTTAATAAAAAATATTATAAAACATTGAATAACAAATCCACATTAAAAATTGAAAAAAAAAAATGTTAATATGAAAATAAATTCAAGTGAGAGTTATTTAAAAAAAAGATTATTATTTATATTTGGTTGACTATCAACACTTTTCCTAATTTCAAAAATTTCGAATTTGTCTAATTGTAAACCGATTGTATTTGTATGTAAAATTTTTAAAACTTTATTTGTATCAAAATAATGATTTTATTTCAAAATATGGCTGGCAAATTCAGAAAAATAATAATTATTTAAACACCTTAGGTGTTTCTTAACTCCAATATTAAAATTTATTGAAGTCTTTCCTGTGCAAAAAAAGTTGCAATCGTTACAAATTAATTCATATACCCACGATTTATTTGGAATATTATCTTAATCCTTGTTATTTAAAATATATTTTATTTATTTAATATTACAATAAAAAGCTCGTTGGATACTATTTGGGACGTTATTAATTAATAAATTTAAAGCACTATTTAAAAAAAAAAAATTTTTGTCCATTGTCTACTAATATCAGTTATTTGTTGATAAACATAAGATTAAATGAACTTTTTGTTTAATATATTATCTATTAATTCAGTACTAGAACCGTTGTTTATTGGATCGGTCTAAATACATTTAATTATTTTTTGACAGAGGTACATTAACTAATCTACTAAGCATGGAATGAAAAGCTGATAAAATGGTGATTAGAAGTATTATGTATAACAATATCTGTATAAGTATCTTTACGATATATATTAAATTCAAATTTATTATTAACAATAGAAATATTTAAGTCTAAGAATTTAATGCTAATTAAAATTAATTTAATAGGAATTTTTAATTCATTTATTAATAATGACGCCACGAAGTGAATACCTATCTTTTGAAGAAATTATTATTTAGAGCAGATATTGCTTATATTACAAACCTAGAAAGCGGCGTTTAGCACCATTTTGAGTGCTGTCTCTTAACACACTTATTAATATGAGAATAGTGTCGTCGAGCCAGCCTGACTTGGCCAATATACATTACAAGTGATGTACTTGAAGCTTTTGTTGTACGACCTCAATTCTCAGAATTAATATCTGTTCAGTGAAAATGATTTATAGAAAATATCTTCGATGTTCTCATTTACCAGCTATTTTGTAAGTAATTCATCGTATAAAATAAAAACTTTAATTTGAAATGGTGCCACGAAATATTGTATTACACCTTGAAAGTTAGTTCCACTTTTTATACGACCAAATGCAAGAATATTTAAAAATTGAATGATTTCCTACAAAAAATTATGCTTTGTCCTATCATATTCAGTAAATTTAACAAAAAAACTCACAGCCATAATTCAAATTGGGTTTATTTAAAGCTCTCGTCGTTGAATATTTTTTGTATAATCGAAATGCACAACAAATGGAGCTTTTGTGTGATTGGAAGTTGAAATTGAGGCTGAATATCTGATTTGTACGGAGATGATTATATAATCAATTTTAATTAAAATAACGTTTATTGTGGGCAACTTTGTCATTATTTTTTATTGCCGACTTAACTGTCCTGGAGCAATATATCTCTGATTGTAAATTAAAAGCAAACTTAACCATATAGTTGCAGCTGCTTTCCACCCAAACAACTCGCGTGCAAGTGCTACATTTAATGTGCACTTTGGAGGAGGAGGTAAGAAAGTAGTCCTCGGTATCATGGTGTAATACTGGATAGCAGCTCCCACCTGGAAAAACCTACGACCAGCTACGATTGTCTTGGTCTACTCGGTAGCAGAATATTGTGCTCCAGTATGGGCTAGAAGTGCACACACCCAGAAGATCGACGTGCAACTAAATACTGCTATGCGAGCAGTGAGTGGAACACCCCACTACAATGGCTCCCTGACTTATCTCGAATATCGCATCATCCACTGTCAGAAGAGAGACAACAATCTTCAGGAAATACAAAACGGCCGTGCACTTCAAGAAGACATTTCACACCTTCCGGCCGGCCGCCCGATGTCTTGAAAACCTTTTTCGACTGAAGTTGAAAAACCGCCTCTATCACGATACTCCCTTGAATAATCATGGCGAACTCAGTGGCAGACCTCGGACGTGAAAAACAAACACCTTGTTGTAGAGCCTACCATTAAATTGCCAGGGTTCTCTCTCCCTCGGAAGATGTGGACCTCGTTAAACCGCATACGGTGCAGTTATAGCCGTTGTCCGTATGTGATGCATAAATGGGGCCTAAATGATTCCGAGCTTTGTGAATGTGGACATATTCATAATTCAAACAACAGAACACATCGTAGAAGAATGTCTCAATCATTAGTTTCCCTATGGCACATCTGTGCTGAACTAAGTGACTCCCGATGCCGTCGATTGGCTGAATAACCTTAACATTCCACGATGACCTCTACTAAATCTCCACCATACAAAGAAGAAGAATAAAAAAATAAAAATAACCAATTCTATTTTTGAATACATTCTTATTTTCCCACGAAATTTTGACAGGCTTTCGCCGATATCAACTGCACTCTTTCAATATGAAAGGTTCAAGGCACAAACTGACGAGGTCACAACTAGAAAAGATGGAAGGAAATGTAGAGGGAGATACAAATAAAACGTTTCGACGACAACCAAAATTCAATCCTAAATCGAAAATAAATTGATACCCATTTCATATTTACACGCTAGTTCAATAAGAATAAATACAGACACTTTTCATGTTTTTCAAAATATTCAAGTAATAATGGTATCCAAATAAAACATTTCACCTATCAAAATACTTTCATTGTGTGAATTACAACCGTTCACTTTATATCATATCATTCTACTCGTATGTTATCAAATGATTGTGCTCGTGAACCCCTAAGAAATAAAAGAACTCTTGTTCCGTCCATTGTATATTAACAGGTTTGGGAATTCATTGCCGCTTTTGTTGACTTTATTTACTCAAGGTACTCCGAGTTTGGAAGGGTGGAGAGGGAATACCAAACAAAACAAAAAGAATAAAGTTTACCAAAAATACTGTTGTCAGTTCTATGAGAAGTTAGTGTTGAAGAACGGGTTTGAAGATTACATTCACTATACTGATTGTATAAACGTGGCTTTATCGATTTCGGGTAATTTCTTCTTTCCAACAATGATCAAAATACAATTATATTTCTTTTTGTCGCATAGTGGGAATGTTTGAAAAATAAATTGCCATCAAGTAGGGAAGGTTTGGGTGGGTAAAGGGAAGGATTGGAGTGTAGATAGGTGAATGCGGAGCATTAAGATGGTGGGAACAGAAAGAGCCTATTTAATCTTGCCACGGAGGCTCGAAGGCGGCATTTGACAAGGAATGAACGTTACGATAAGATGCGTACATCTTAATAATAGTAATAACAAAGTATTTATATAGCAAAGTTTTGTGTTATTTCACTTCAAGTGCGTTTTGCCATAAATAAACTTTAAAAAAATATATATTAAATAACTCCATTCAGTGGTATTCCTACAGAGCTCCTTTTACATTATATTTATACATTCTTGCTTATTCTTAATATTACTACTACAGTACTCCTTGGGTGCATATTCATCTAATAAAATTACAAAATATTATACAATATATACGAAGCTAAAATAAAATAACATATTCACAATAATAGTCGGGTTATGTTCAGCAATAACTGACTTTAGATAAAATAATAAAATAAATACGTAGGAAACCGAAACCAAACAACTACCGGAGGCTTGAGAACATGGTTCATTACAATAAATTGAAGAGAATTTAAAATTTATCGACAGTAGGATTTTGTTTTTAAAGCCCGTTTAAATTCAGTCAATTGCTGGATAACAGTAAGAGCTGGAGGAAGTTTATTCCAAATGAGCGGGCCATTTACACGAAAAGAGCGATCATAGTAGATGGATCGATTTGACATTGAAAGTTCAATTAGACGATTAGCAGCATTTAGATCTGCTGACCTCAGAATAAATGCTAAACAGAGTAAATACCTCTTGTACTAAATCGTAGAAAAATAAAATAAAGTTGGAGTGTGGGTATTATTCTAATTCTATCACATAAGGACGCTTGCCTTTTGGATCTGCTTTGGACACCTTTCGTTTGAACTACAAGCATGCACAATGCGGATTGGGGACAAATTACACATTCTGGACCGCATGCATAACGGGAAACACGTGTATTCCATAAAAACTATAAAAATGTATGTATAGACTACGATACCGCCATTAACATTAAAGTTAAATACCATGGCAGTATCAAAACATAGTTTCAGATTGAATAATATTCATATATTCGAATATCCGGAAGTCTGAACCTTTCTCCACTTCTCATATTAACCCGGTCACAAAACATAATCCAGTATTCGGGCCGTAGTTACACCAAATAACCCCGAATTTAAAAATACAAACCGTATTAAAGCACATTAAAAATGTTTCCCTTTATTTTCATATCACCTCGTGCGCATAATTTCCCCTAGATTTATAATCGCTTCTCGTGATTTTAAAATTTGAGTTCTGAACATTTTAATTTTATTCGTACTGAATACCAAAAGAGTTCCGAGGCAGTTGAGTTACGATATCCGCAAATGGATAATTTTGTGTGGCGAAAGGAATTGGAAGGAATGGAGCAAGGATGTGAATTATATATAAGACATGCACATATGAGAAAAAATACAACTCAAGTTTTTGCTGTCTCTCCCCAGTATCTTCCCTAGGATGAAGTACAAAGGTCTATTTTATGATTTAATTGGTATTATACGCGAATATACCCGTTCCTCCTGGCTTTCCCCAGCTTTCGAGATACTGAGATTGTCGATTTCCACAAACAGACGTGGATCATCCCCGTTGGGATGTCGCCATGGAAACCATATGTTTATGATTTTCCTTTCCTTGACAAGTTTTTGCTGTGGATTTAGGGCAGAGTTAGGGTTAGGAGGGTCCGGTAAACACGGAACAAGTCACGCGTATGATGTTATTGTCCATTCGGATCTTACATTATACCGTGTATTCTTCACAAATGTTATTTATTTTATTACGAAAAAAAGATCCTTACATATCATAGGAGTTAACTTAAATCTGAGCTTTTCCGGCAGTGTCCCGTGAGCAGAGAGAAGACTGCGGAAGATATTTTTCATACAGTCAAATTCATGCTTCAACTCAACGTTGTGCGTATCGTTGTATTTAAAACCACCTCTCCAAAGACTCTTGGTATTCTTTTTATAATGCGATTATTGGTTTCACATAAAAACCTGTTGATATGCACAGTCAAATACCATTTTTAATTAAACAGAAAAATAAAAGAATCCATAAGCTAAATTTAATTTAAGCTGTTTTTTTAGTGAGAAGAAATGTTTTGTTTTTAATAGTTGTTTTTTTTTTCTTTATAATATAAATTTCAGTCAATTTTTAGCTCTTGTATGGCAATATCAAAGAACATTCTAGGGATTTCATTGTTATTTTGGCAGAAACTTGAAAAGTTCAATACGAAATCTACGCGTATTTGCATCCTTTCCTAAAATATTTTGAACTTCAATTTATAAAATAATGAAGGACATCTCTTGGAAACGACAAGTCACTGCCAGTTTTAATTTAAGTCTGAAAGGGTTAAGGCTTCGAAATCTACGTGACTGCTGAAAGTTCAAAGTTTAGTGCTGTAGTCAGTAGGGAGAAGATTTCCCTTGATGAAAACCTACCTCCGATAAGAGAGGTCGTCAAAAAGAGAAAATATATAAAATAATGTATTTAAAATATAAACATGAAAACCACGAAATGAGTGAGGTACGCAAAAGGAAATGGTAAAACAAGCCGGGAACGCCAGAGGAAGACATGACACGACCAAATGAATCAAATACTTGAGTCGGGTCATGCCAAGAGTTTGAATAACAGAATAGCATCACAATCTGTTCAATAGGGCACAATGTGAATGAAGCGAGGATTGTGTGTCGAGACAGAGTTGAGTGAAACCATAGAAGTTAGCTTTCTGAATTCTAGGTGAATGAAAAATAACGATTCTGCCTGATCTTTAAATGCGATTGCCATTACCTACCTATCTCTTTCAATAATCCTCCTCCTTGATGGTCATGAGTACCTATCTAAGATAAGCTTTGGACAACTACTCGTATATGCAAATATAAAGGCAGTTTCTGATATTAAACACATAGATCAAACTGTCTCATATTGATATATTGCGCTCTGCCGACAGTTTATTTGGTGTTCTCTCTATATTGTATAGTCTGTATCAATGGCAGAAAATTAAAATATAGACATTTTCAAGAACGTACAAAGCAAAAAAAAACATGTTTCTTGTTTAGTGCGTGTTGTATTGATTGCTTGGGAATTTTTAGGCAGGCGTTAAATATAGTATTTTCCATATTTAAACAATAATAAAATTAAATTACATTAAATAAATTTATATTTCCATAATAACACATCACAAAACCAATATGAGAAGGATGTTTTTCATAGTCCTCCTTACCAGAGGTTCCGGTGCTGAGGCGGACTAGGCTCCTACGACGTTCTTTCTTTTCAAAATGCTGGATAACTCCTCTTCTTTAATTTCTTTGAGCCAGATTATGATTTGGTTTTTGAAATCATTTGCATATTCCTTTTTTATTGCTGGTGGAAGTGAATTATAGAGCTTAGTGGAGAGATATTTATAGCTCCTTTGTCCAAAAGTAGTTTTAAATTTGGGTAAATTCGTAATGTTATTTTGGTTTGTACTTTTGTTTTTTTTTATTTTTTTAAATGTTTGATTAAAACATTCTTAGCATAGATATTTTCGATGTTATGGACTGCAAAAGACTTGAAGATTTCTTTGGTTGGCGTTCTTATGGGATTATTCTTACCCCTTTGGGTTTTAGAAAACTGTTTTATATGATTTGTGGATGCAGATCCCCATCCGAATATACCATAATCAAGGCGGGAGTGATGTAGTACATGGAACACTTTTATTGATTTCATTTCGACATAAAATGTTTCTGACATTAAAAAAAAAATTATATTTTGTGTCTTTCAAAAATCATCCCGTGTTTTGGAAAGGTGAGATAATTCTTATGAACGCAGTTTATGAATCACAGCACAAAAATTATAATCGAGTTGATTGTATCAATTGTTTTTGTGTTTCATTCGTAGAACTCCATTTAATTTTTTTTTAAATTTAATGTAAATCAAATTTAATAATGTTATTATTAAGTTCTGCAAGTATTTTTAGTTCTTATTATTGTGACTGTTTGAAACTGTTTGAAAATGGCCTTAAACGCCGAAACAGCTGTCACAATAATAACAACTAAAAATACTTGCAGAACTTAATAATGACATTATTAAATTTGATTTACATTAAATAAAAAAAAAAAAGAGTTGATTGTAAGCAAACCGAACACTTCAAATTTATACGGTAATCATTTGCGGCTTAAATGCAGGTAATGTTGCGCGATATCTCGCTGCATGGACTCGAATACGGATCTGCAGATGTCAGTATATTTGTACCCTTTACACTGTCGGAATCGCAGGTTTTACAGTCACGAATTTAGCATATCGTCGACGTTGCATAAGTCAAGTGACTACGAGGTATTAGAATTTTATATTTATTCACAATTCTTTTGCTGTATTTATTAATTTGCCCGATCAATAAATTCCTCAGACAATTTTGAAGGCATTTTTCAACCGAAAGAAATGAAAAGAAATGTTAATAAAATCCTTAAATAAAAGATCCGCGATCTCGCCGGTGACGCCATACAATAGACCACGACTTTGTTAATGTGAATGCTGAATAAGCAACTCAACTGCTCCCAATCGTCTGGAGCCAGTGAGACTACGACTTCCCCAATTGGGATGTGTTGTCAGGCTGAGGGTAGTGGGGAGAGGAGGAAGATGTGGAAGAGGAAAGTAGGGAAGTACCTGGCTATTTAGATCCGGTCACCAAATACGGCTAAAGCTATTTTAACACGTTCATTGCTGACACCGCGCGTCACGCGTTGACAATAATTTGACCGGCATGCGCGCAACGCGCCTCGCGCATTGCGCCGTCTGTTCCATTTACGGTCTAAAACAGACGCAGCCATGTGGTTTTGAGTCGTTTCTAGCCTCAGCGGTAGGCACTGTCACTGTTCGGCAGTTTGAAAAGATCCGACATTCATACCGGTCGTTAGTAGCGTTTTGTCATTGTCGTGCATAAAGCAGCGTTTACGTTTACGTTTACGTCCATACGAAATTTTTCCGCATGTAAATACTCCTTTAGTTCGCCATAACAAATAAAACATTACACATTCCTCTTTCTCGTTTTCTTTTTGAAAAAAAACAGTAAATTATGATGTCTCTACAATATTATGGTCATGTAAACACCCTTTAGTTCGCTCGACCTTTCAGTCAAATGTTCTCAGCATGGCATTAATATGTACGAATTTTAGTTAGCAATGAGCGTGTTAAGCAACCTTGAGATTCCGAATGGTGGTCTTTCACCAGGGCGATACCGAGAGTATCTTCCACTCAATGGGCATATCAGAGCGAGCAGTGCATATAGAGAATTAAGCTGTCATATGATTAACATAACTGTAATATTATAATTTACTTGCTTTTTTAGCTTTCAAATTTCTTATATGTTGCCTCACATATTTAAAATATTTAAAATAGTTTATTAGGTTCTTAGTTTGGGTTTAAAGAAAAGAAGAAAAAAATGAAGCGGAATACTGTAATTTTTCCAATAAATTATATCACTTCTGAAATAAATTCAAATTAACTTTATGGTGACATTTTATATCAAATAATAAGAAAACATATTTAATGGATGCTGTTAGAGGTATTTACATGAAGCGTTGTACCTTATTTGGACTCTAGAAAGGTGAGAATAATATATTGGAGATGTTGGGGAGAGATGTGGAAGGGATGAATGGGGAGAAGGGAGAGGAGGGTGGTGATCAAGCCGTAGCACCCCCGAGAAAGCCACCTGACGGAAATTCGCTTTTAGTTTCAAAGGGTGATAATAAATGGCGGAAAACTTATTGTATTGAATCCTAAATCTAATTTCCAAGTAATTTAATGCTACTTAAGAAGAGACACCACAAGAAAATTATACGAATGAAGTTTACCTTACGCGATTAAATTAGTATTTATGATTTGGAAATATTAATTCATTGGGGAAATCCGTTTTAATATGATTTATTATTATAATTCCATCAAAAGATTGGTAATCACTTTCTGGCGTCATTATTAATAAATTAATAAAAAAATTACTTTGTAATCACCACTTTATTAATATATACATATCAACATGTTTCGAAAGCGATGCTTTCCTCATCAAGAATATAGAGAATACAAAAAAATAATAATGTCTATAGACAAATGATAAACATAGAACACAATAATGTAAGAATAGACACATTATAAACATAAACAAAAATTGATTGCAGTAGGTAATAATAAATGAAAAATTTTAATGAAAAAATATTATGAAATATTGAATAAGAAATTTATATTAGATATTAAAAAATAAATAATTTTTATTATCAAGACTAATTTAAAAATAAATAGCTAGCTATTTTAAAGAAATATTTGATTATTAATTATATTTAATTGACATTATTATTTTTAGTACTCTGTATATATACCAGATGTGGAAAGGATCGCTTTCGAAACATGTTGGTATGTATATATTAATAAAGTGGTGATTACAAAGTAATTTTTAATTGATTTATTATTATTTAAAAGCCGATTGAAGATGCCCGGTACCAGCTGAAATTGGTTCGGTAAAAATAAACAAACGAAATAAAAAAGGTATAAGATTTTTTTATTCGAACATTCATATCACTTAAAATTAGTTCAAAATAAAATTTGAAATATGGTCAAAAAAGTCTTACTTGTCCATATAATTATTCATTTGTTTATTAGCTTGAGGTGATTTTTCACAAAAACGGCGCTATACAAATCATCCAAGTATTATTATTATTATTATGTAAATGAATACTTTTTTGTATGGAAAAGCATTCTACAATTTGCAGAGTTCTTAAAAATAGGATTTTTTTTATGCTTTACACCGAAAATACAGTAAGATGTATGTAAAATTTTTTGTATTCATCAAATACTGTTTGACTGAGCATTAAGTTTGTTAAAATTCTTTTAATCAAACTATATTTATAATATGATGGACTGTGGCGGTTTATAGAGTTGCTAGAATGTTTGTTGCGTACTCGTACGAATAATAATGAATCTTCTTAAAAAGTATCGATTGAATATGGTATTTTTATTTTACATAAAACGTATAAAATAATTTTTTGTGAATACAGCATTAGAGTCCCAACTGCTCTTTGCTAAGCGGAGCCAGTGAAACTGGCATCCCCAATTGGGGGGTAGGGTGTAAAGCTGGAGGGTTGGGGAGGGAAGAGAGATGGGAAGAGGAAGATGGAAAAGTACCAGGCTATGGCCAACAAACATGACAACAGGAATTATAAGCAAGGTTTCGACTATGAACGGTGGTCTTTCACCAGGGCGATTCTGAGAGTATCTACCACTGCGTGAGCATCAGTAGTGAATATCTGTTTTTTTGTATTTGTTTCAAGTATGGAGGCTACTGACTATGGAATGTACAAACTTGTAGGAGGGTTCCACATTGACGAATTTTTCATGAATTAAAAGCTTTGTAAATATCTCCCATAAACAAAAATATTTAAGTGATTTCGAACACACGTTTTTTAAGTCACAGTTTTTTATTTGCGACCATTTCCTTAATAACGGCTTCAAAATTATTGATAGCAAAAATCATCATGCCAAAATAATCACACTGGGCGCTTTGTGTTTGAAGTTACACTTTTCCAAAAAAATGATGTATCATTTCTAATGACATCGTTAATTTTTACCTGTCATTATTTTTATGAAATAGATTTTTTGCTAATGAGCGCCATGCATGAGTGATCAAACCTGTAGGAATGTTAATTATTTGTAGATTTAATATTTTTTTTTTTCCTAGCCTTGTATGAGACCGCAGCACCGTGCGGGGTGAGAGCAATTTTACGGAGAACGAAGGGTGTTCCGCTATACAGTAGCTGGTCGCAAGCAGCAGGCAGCAGGTGTGAACAATGGCCGTGTATGAATAGCTTCTAATTAAGGCTCGAATAATCGAGTTTCCCCTGTGCTCAGTGTAAGGGATGTGATGCGGAAAGAAACCCGAAGCAGCTACTATCGAGAGATTGGCAATCTCCTTATGCGACTCTCTTTTCATCCGTTGATGTTTAAGCAAGAGTATTAAGATGCTGTTGAGATTATTTTGCTTTCCAATTTTCTTATCAGTTCTGATAATGGTGATATATAATTACTAGCTTCACTACATGTCTTCATTTTCCACGCTTTGATTTAATTTATTGTTCACGATATTCATTTTATTTTTACTTATCGATGAAGTATATCGAAAATTCGAATCCCGCCAGAAAGATTTAAGTCGAAACTAATAAAGTCATCACGTACTCATTATAATTGAAATTTTTTTCGAGAAAACCTTATTTTTATTTTTTAACAGTTGAAAAGTACTGTGCATATAATTTAGCATCATCCATGTTGTCTAATTATTTGAAACTAGGACGTTTCTTAGCTTGATATTTGAAGAAGGAATTAAAGTTGGGAGTAGACATAATGTCTTCAATCTTCACGATAAACAAAGCACAAGGCTCAAGAGTTTTTAGTGGAACATACAACGAAAATGGGTTTTCTGTTTTAGACTTGGAGTAAAATAGTTCATACTATGCGGTACGTACCTATTTACCACTGGTACTGATACGAGTCAAACGTAAATTATAATATTATAAACGAAAACGATTTTACGGCACAAATTTAAATAATACATTAACAACATGCTTCAGAACCGACGGTTCCTTTATCAGGATACAGATTATAATAAAAATGAAATGATATATTGTGTATTATTATTTAATAAATATGGTGCCATAAGGCACTTTTACAATTATTATTATTAAGGAAACGATTTTAACGAGTCGCGATTACAAGATGATTCTCGGTTTATTCAAAGCTTTCATTTAAGTCCATCGGTATTGATTTTTCGATTCTACCTATTTATTTTATAGGTACAATGGAATTTCTTTACTGTGAAGGTACTTGTCGAATATCGTTGCTTTAAAAAAGAAGGATCCTATATCCTATATCTCGTTTGATATGGAGTGTAATTTTTTCAAACGATTGGTATTCACTTTGTGGCGTCATTATTAATAAATGAATTTAAAAATATACTTTGTATTCACCACTTTATTAATATACACAATATCTTTAGTATTCAACATATTCTTGGTGAAGAAAGCATCGCTTTCAAAACATGTAGATATCTGTGTATATAATTAAAGTGGTGAATACAAAATATATTGTTTAATTCATTTACAATTATGGAGTTTTAAAAATTAAGTATATTTTTATTGTATTCAAGTTTAATTTTTAGAACTCGTTTCTAATAAATTTTTATTTTTTTATTTTTAATAATTACTAACTAACTAGCCATCACGCCGTTTCTCCGCAGGTGTAGGCAGAGAGAACGGGCTACCAAACAACTCGATATTGGCATATACTTCATGCTTTATTCACATTCGTACGATGTCTCATACATTTTCTTCTGATATTCCGACTTCTGATTCACTTGATCATGCCATGTCTTCCTCGGACACCCCCGGCTTCTTCTTCCATTCACATTCGCGACATATATTCTCCTTACACTTCTTTGTTCGTTCATTCGCTCTACATACCCAAACCATATAAGCGTCCCTTTCTTAATTTTACTCATTACGCTTACATCAGTCTTGCATTCTTTACAAATCTCAATCTTTTTTCACACTTTTAATAATAACTGTTTAGACAGTTTTATTCATTATGTGCTTTTGTTAATTAACTTAATTACTGCGCTACCGGTTTCAAGTAGCAAAAGTAGATAGTGATTAAAACTCTTCAAACAAAATGTCTAGAAATTGTTACATAATGCCCAAGAAATACAAAAAATAGTAACATCTCCTAGTTATCACAAACCAAAAGAAAGCTTAAAAAAAACACATTCACAGCTGTACAAAAATTATGCTATGAGAATATTTGAACTTTTGTACTTCCATGTGAAACACAATAATAATTTATTCCTGCAATAAAAGGTTTATCTCCCTCTTTCCGTCCACCCTTTAGTGTTTGAATATTACCAAAGTAATTTTGTATTTTCTGATAAATTTATTCAAGCCCGTTGTAATCTTTATTGACTATCGATTCAAAATTTTATAAACACCTAACACGTTTATTTTTATCTCCGCTATTAAACCTGTTGAAAATGTGATTTTTATAACGGATAATTCTCACATAAAATGATACTTTTGGTTGATATTACGATTTTTATATCCCACAATTTGCTATTATCGATATAAATCGAATGTAAACACAACATAGCGCTAATGGAAATAACTGAAAATACTAAATATTCTTTGAATTTATAAATTAACCGAATCAGTTAAGTTTGTAGATACAACATTTGTTTTCTAAAAAATTACTTCAAAAGTAGAGCACCGATAATATGTGCCTCAGCTGTGGGTTCGTTTCTAGTGCCACATTTGTTTTGATGGGAGTAAAAAGTAACATTTTCTGAAGCCGAGGAATTTGGCTGTATAAGTGCGGGGTCGAGTAATCTGGTCCAGTAATGTGACCAACAGCAGAGTTAGCCTGCATTATCAGCCATTACTGGAACACAAACACGCCCACGTACCTACGCGTAGGACGTACATTACACGAAGTAGGGTCACGTTTCACCGAAATACGTGGGTTTTTAAAGGATTTAACTTTATGTCGCATTCCTCCCAGTCTTCTTCCACTCCCATCTATCTAGCGATGGAGAGGACAGTCGGTGAAGGAAATAATAGAATGGGATTGACGATCTACCAGGATGATTTTATCTTTAAAATGTAGACAATTTTGTGACTACAACAAATAACAAATAAATAAAATAAATGAATTAAAAATTACTTTGTATTCACCACTTTATTAATATATACATATCAACATGAATTCGAAAGCGATGATTTCCTCATCAGGAATGTATAGAATACTAAACAATAATAATGTTAAGTATTGTTACGTAACGAATAGGAGATTATAAAATACTTCTAGCCACTCGATTGTAAAACGTTACGCCTCAACCAATAACAGTACATCTAGCAATCACTTGACCATAATCAACCAATCCGGTAAGTTTCCGCCGGCCATTACTGTTTTTCAATCAATGAGAAAAGGCACGCACTTAATTTCCGGCCGCGTGGAACGGCGTAGTCCCGCGAAGCGAGCCCCGCCATTTTTTTCATTCACACTAGGATCCCAGACACTGAATCATCGGCTACGTGCGTGTTTTCAGCACGCAGCCGCTCTTTATTGCATCATCCGATTCCAGACATGGAACCATCAACTGCACGTAGGCTTGGGCCTGTAGCAGATAGTTATCACACTAGCTCCTGGTAAATACCTGGTTTGGTGTCTATATAATTGTTAAAATCAGTGTGGGAATGTTTAATACTTGTGAACCTGGCCACATGGACTCCGGCTTGCCGTTGGCGTCGCCTGATTACCAGCTACTCATGTAAGCCGCTATCAAAACCTCCCTTCTTATTATGTGCTGAATATTTGTGCTTTTTCCATTAACTTGATCGGTTGGAGATCCTTCAGAGAGAGAGAGAGAATTGTCTAGAACAGCTTAGATACCACCTTCGTGGTGAAACCCGTATATAACATACCTGTCCATATTTTGATATAAATAAATCATGAGTTGAAAGCACGCATTCTCTTCAATTAAGTAGATTAGATACCCACTCCAATTCTAAGGCTGCGGCCGACCCATTTGACTTTGAGAAAGAGAAACATTATGTTGTACCAGCTGAGCTATACCACGGTGGAGCAGGGTCCAGTCTTGAATCTGATCTCAGGGTGAGTTGCACTGCTTTTTTTTACACCAATCCTCTTCTCCCCCTTTTCCTCTCAATCCAACACAAACACTGCCACCCAACGTGGTGCTTTTCCCCTTATAACACTGGCTTCCCTCGTGGGGCTTTTCATCATCATCCTTCCCTCTTTTTCCCCTCGTAACAGTATCGACAAACGATTTATTTTTTATTTTAATGTGAATACCGCACAAGAGTCCTAACTCCTCCCAACCGTCAGAAGAGGGGGAAGAGGAAGGTGGGGAAATACCTGGCTATTCAGATCTGGTCACCAAACACGGCTAAAAGCCATTTCAAGCAACGTTTCAATTCTGAATGGTGGTCTTTTACCAGGGCGATACTGAGAGTATCTTCCACTCTGGAACGTGCGCAAATATACTATATATTATTTTTAAATAAATTAATTGTGAAACAGCACAAATTAAGCAAATAAAATTTACTTGCGCACGTAAATGATAAACATAGAACACAATAATGTAAGAATAGATAAATTATAGACATAAACAAAAAAATGATTAAATTAGGTAAGTAATTAATCAAAAATGTTAATAAAAAAATACTACGAAATATTGAATAACAAATTTGTATTAGACATTAAGAAAGAATTTATTTTTATTATTAATGTTAATATGAAAATAAATTCAAGATATAGCTTTTAAAAAAAATATATTATTACATTTCAATATGTACTTGTATATGTTAATAAAGTGGTGAATACAAAGTAATATTTAATTCATTCATTAATAATGACGCCACAAAGTGAATACCAAACTTTTGAAGAAATTACAACAGTAAAACATGTTTAAAATGCACAAGGAGATTATATGAAGGCCGTATTTAGCCGTATGGAGGCGTGACACTACAGCGGTTAGAGGGTCCCCCTTCAACCCAGTTTTACACTTACAAGTGCAATACGAGAATAAAGAAAAAAAATACATTTATGTTTCCGTATGCAGAAAAAGGGTAATTAATTGGTACAAACATGTTTAGGAATTTTATTTGTCACTACAGTGCAAAATGACGGAAAATGCATTTGAACACAACACCCCCTTTTTGAACCCTGTAAAGTAAACATTTTTTACTACATGGTCGTTAGATAATCGGCGGTATGTAGTCTCCAGTATTACTGTATAAAATTTTTGGTATATTCAAATTGGCCGGAGCGCTTTACAGGCGCGATACACATTTTATCTTTCGGGAATAGAAATGGCTTATTCTCCTTTATGGGCAAGTTTTATTTTTGCAGTAGCTTTACGTAATGTCCGGCGGCCCGATAGGCTTCGGGTCCGTATTGGTCCGTATCGGGAGTCTAATGCTTATTTTAGCGGTTCTTTAAGCCGGAGATTATTGTTTGCGATGATTTTTGGAGCAGAATTTTGTAAATACCGTAATGTCAAGTTTGGAATCTGGGTACAAGAGAGAAAGAGAGAGAGAGAGAGAGAGAGAGAGAGAGAGAGAGAGAGTGCGAAGAATTGAATTGAATTTCACAAAATAATTTGAATGCTGCTCGTTTGCAGGCTTTATTGGGATTTGAAGAGTTAATTATATTGAATAGTCTTCGAGAGTTGTGGGGCGTAGAATACAATTATACGATATCGTTTCGTACATGAGAGAGTGAGATATAGGCAACATAGAAAACAAGTTCGGTAATTGGGTTGAATTTAGACGTGTATTGGACACAGAACATTATTTTATTTTAGGTACGTTAAAAAGGGACAAAGAAAAACACAGATGAACGAGGAGCAGGTGTACATATAAAAACTGTAGAACTTATGTTACTCCACATTTGAATAATTATTGCTCTTAGGGCGGGTTGTTTCACAGAATTTTAAGGATTCATAAAAATTTTAAAGTTAATATTCAAGTTCTGTGAAAGTTTTATTCAAGTTCTGCTATTACTCAAGATTTGTGAAACAACTGGCCAATGGTGTTATAATAATAATAACTTGAAATTTTGATAAATTCTTCAAATTTTGTGAAACAATCCGCCCTTAGTTTTTATGTTTGGCCCATTTACGAAAATTGAATAAGTTGGAAATGATTTGGAAATAGATAAACTTGTAATATTGGAGGATTATTTAAAAGAAAACATACAGTAAAAAAGGAGAAGAACTGAGTGGAATTCTAATAAAAAGCACGACGGTCTTATAATGTATGACGAATAGCAATGTATTTTGTTCAAAAAGAATATGAGTAGAATAAGGCTGGCATACATGAAAAATGAGTGCGGATATATGTGAAAAAAATCGTGTAAAAAATAAATGTATATTTCAAAACTTTGACAAAATAAGTCAAATATAGGTTACTAATTTAGGTCGCGAATATTTATAGACAAATTTGCCTCAGAAAGGCGATTTTTATGACACTTCAGTTCAGAATTTCACCCCAGTCTAAGAATCCTGCCTACGCCTATAAGCTTTTCCAAAACAGAAGCTGAAAACATTAAGGAATTAATACCCCCAAGGCGTGCCGTATGGTATGTCGCATGGAATAACAACCAACTTTTAAATCATTCTTCATAATGAGGGTTCAGGGTTGATATTTTTACAAGACTTTTCCCGCTTTGACCCTTGCCGTCCTTTTGTTTAGAAAAGCGATAAAGCAAAACTAATGTTCCTTGTTAGGGTCATATTTCAGGGTGACCATATGTTGGGCCAACAGCTTAAATGGGGTTTTAAGAACGGGCAGAAAAATTAAAACAATATGACCCTTTTTACTTATTTTTTAATAAAGGTCCCTTTAATTAAAATTGCTGAAAAGATAACGTAAGCATGATTAATGATAACTTGGTACATTTCAAAAGGGGAACATTTTTAAATCATTTCAGAACTTTTCTTTTCTGAAAAAGAATACAATATTTTCTTAAATAATCACAGGGATGTTGTATTAATATTTTGAATATAGTATGATGGTGTTTAATCTATTAAAACACAAGAAACCACAACAAATTACATATGCCAAAAAAAACACTAACAACAAAATATGGACTAAAATCTTTAGAATATGTAGCTTATACACAATACAATAAATTACACAACGGTATTAAAAATGGAAGCCAATGTGAAAGGTTTCAAAGTAAGATGCTTAAACTTTATTATTTGAAAGAATACCTCAAGGAATAATGCTGTGATGTCTCTCCCTAATAAGTATAACTACGAGTATATAATGTACCAGTGATGTGTTCCTTTATAATAAGTGTCTCTGTACATTTATATTATATTGTGCCGATAATATGTCCGTATCACAAATGAAAATAATGTCTTGTAAATGTTGTTTATGTAATCCTTAAATAATAAGTATGTTTGTTTCTAAGAACTGTACTGCAGGTTCTGCATGTGATCCCACAATGAGTTTCTTAACTCTCGGAAATACAATGCATAATGTATTGTATACTTTGAAATAAAAAAAAAATTATAAAAAAAACAACAGTTTGTACGTAATAATACTTAACACGAAAGACTAATAAGGAAGTTGAAATTCTTTTATGATTTATAAAAACAAAAATATCAAAGTGAAACAAGCAAAAAGTATGTAATTGCACGAAAAGAGCTAAAACAAATGCGTTCGGCTATTAAGCCACGGGAAATGAGGCAATTGAAAGTATAATAAACATAACTAACTGTAGTTAGGTATAAGCAATTCAGATTTACCCTTATTAAGTACGCTCATTAACAAATCCGCCCTTCTAATTCACATGGAGACATTTTTTGTTATAGAAATCCCGCTGTGATCGGCAACAGAGGTTACTATGCAATGAAAACACATTTATCGCTCTTTTAGAAAAAATCTTGAAGGACAGTGTGAGAAAAACAGGACAAAAAACAATCCCTAAACCTAATTCAACAACAGCTCAACACCATTACACATATTCACCCATAAAATATTTTAATGAAATTCCTAAAGAAATACAATTCTGAAAGAAATTATGAAATTTTTATGAAAAAACTTAAAGCTTAAGTAAATTTTACAAGAAACTAATTTCAAGTGTATATATTTCAGTTAACTTGGAAAAAATGTATTCATATATGAATTAAAAAATACTTCGTATTCACCACTTTATTAATATACACAATCAACATGTTTCGAAAGCATCACTTTCATGTTCATTCATCTATCGTATCCATAAATTGAAGAAATGCACCCGTAAATAGCTTAGTTAGGCTAGCCGGTTAGTGCTTACCTAAAGTCATTAAATCGAAAAAGTTTAAAAATTCGCGCATCGGTGCGCAAATGCGTCCACAGCCCGCAACACCGTAAATAACAAAAACTGTAAAAATAAATAAAAAATGTTAATATCTATTAAAAACTTCTTACGCTTTTTAAGATCGTTGTATAAATATTTTCCAGTCCCAAAATTAGAAATATTTCAATAAATACCAACTCTTCTTGTGCCACTAATCTTCTAATAAATGTATCATTAATATAACAGTAGGATGAAATAGGAACTGTAAAACTATCGTCTCTGTACTTAAATTTTCTAATAAAACTGTGTTCTTCTGAAGCGACCTGCCAGGTAAGTATGTTTTTCTGTATCTGTTTGCACATTATTTAATTAGATAAATAATAGGAAGTAATGTTTGTACAGCGACCTTGAGGTGATTTTTCACAAAAACGGCGCTATACAAATCATCCAATTATTATTATTATTATTATCCATTTGAAAATTTTATTTCGTTCCACACATTTATTTTTCAAAACATATAAAAATTATGAATTTCTTAAGTAGGTACCTACTTGTGTTTTCCATTTCGAAATTATTCTACCTAAACAAATATTCTTCTTTTGAATATGTAATCTGTGGCTAACCGGAGTGTTATATGTATGGGATAACTTCAATACATGGCGGGCTTAATGTTTTTCATACAAATTTTAAAACGTCATAGCAAGAGTTTTGCATATTCGATTTCATTCAACTACTTTCTAAACCTTTCCAGCACTAATAAGAACGAACTGTGTTATTTTGAAATAGGTCGTGTAATTTTCGAGAGAATCAAGGACAGATAGACAGACAAATGTAACTAACTAACTAACTAACTAACCATCACACCGTTTCCCCGCAGGGGTAGGCAGAGAGGACGGACCGCCAAACAACTCGATCTTGGCATACACTTCTTGCTTCATTCACATTCATACAACGCCTCATACATTCTCTTCTGTTATTCCGACTTCTGACATGGCCCGACTCGAGTATTTGATTCACTTGATCATGCCATGTCTTCCTCGGGCGTCCCCGGCTTCTTCTTCCATTCACATATTCCAGTCATATATTCTCCTTACATTCCTTTCTTCGTTCATTCGCTCTACATGCCCAAACCATCTAATACACATTATTTTATATATATATATATATATATATATATATATATATATAGAATAGAAGAGATGTTCCAACAGTTAGCCATACTACAGACAGCAATAATGTTTTAACATGTAAATTCTTACACTATAGTATCGTCATAGAAAAGTGTTTACACCGTTAATATATATTCTCAAAACAATGTTATCTTTTATATACCTCCCTTATCACTGTATTTTTCTTTGGTTTCCTATGTTAAAACTGTAAGATATATTGCTATCTATGTAAAAGCCCCATGGACGTTAAACAAATAAAGAAATATTTTTTTACAGTTGGAAATATGTTCCTACCTTTATAATATTAATATGCACGGTTAAAATAATAACAGTAATGTTTTAATACATTTTTTTATAACAAAATAACTAATAATGATTTCCTCACTGGGATTTTATTTACAAATTATAAAATAAAATGATATTAAATTGATGTGATTGATGAAAAAGTAAATAATTTTAAGGTGAGGCGTTTTAAGTGCAGTTGAGTGGTTTCGATGTTAGTCTGTATTTGGTGTTAATATATTTTCTATTTCAGATCTCCATATGTAACGTATCCAGCGTTGTATTTGATTTTTAAATTTGTTATTGTTGTAATTTTTAAAGGAGAGTGGGATTTTGTTGTAGAGAGTTTATTTAGTACCAAAGTATTAGAAGTTTTTTCTCCAAATACTGTGTTTGTGGTTCCTTGTTGGATGTGTTTTTGACTCTGAGATCTAGTATTTCTAGTATGTGTGATTGTGGTTATTCCCTGTTTTTTGTTTTTATGAATGTAAAGTAGTGTTGTTTTAGAGTACACTATAGTTTATTGACATAATATAAAGTTTGTTGAAGATTTTGTCAGTGCTAGTTCTTACAGGGACTTTAAGTATAGTTTTCATGATGGCTTTTTATGTTCTACTGAGTAAGTTAGGAATATTATAATTAACACTGCCCCATCTGATAATACCATATTCTAATAGTGATTGGCAGAGAGCCATGTAGATTCATGTTATTTTTTATAATTATTATATTGCGTGATAGCCGTTTCACCCACGAAGGCATTACGATATTATGACTGTTTCATACAGCGCCAAATATTTAACATTATTTTTAAAATTACCACACGAGCCCATCATATTTGTGTATAAAAAATGAAGGTAAAACTGATTCGCGTTATCGAAATGATATTTTTGTAGATCGCGAACACAGAAAAATAAGAAAACGAGGATAAAAAGTAACGACTTGCCGCAACGCTGTCCGAGAACCAATTCTTTAAGTACCACTTTTATAGCACCATTTCCTATCAAAACGTTACTTGGTATTGACTTATTGCTCTGAGGATTTATTTGATAGTAGGGATTGTTTTCTTGCGAAACTCATTTTTTCATATTTGACTCCGGTATGTGTAAAAACAGGAAATTATAGTACTACCATTTATAAGAAACCAGCTGATGTGTACCCTGCCTTGCTCGGGAATATTTAATTTTTTTGGAATAAATTTATAAAGTTGTGAATTCTCACTTGTCGTTTGGGTGTCATAATTGATTTGACAACGAAAGTAATGACTGGTAACGACTATAACTATCGCTAAACAAAGAAATAAAGAAACATTGGATTGAAAATTTTATTTCATTCCAAAAATTTATATATTAAAAACATATGTAAATAATAAAGTTCTTAGTAGGTACCTCCTCCTAAATCTTCTTCCCAAGCAAACCTTCGTTTTTTGAATATGTAATCTGTGGTTTACAAGAGTGGTATATCTATGGGCTAACCTCAATATAACATGGCGGGTTCAATGTTTTTTCACACTAATTTTAAAACGTTATAGCAACGGTTTTACACATTGGGTATCATTTAAACTAATCTCTAAATCTTTCCGTTACTAATAAGAACAAACTGTGCTATTTTTAGCGAAACCGGTGGAGTAATTGTCGACAAAATTTAGGACAGACAGACAGACAAACATTCATTTTTATATATCTAGATAGACTAGCTGAAGTGCCCGACGTTGCCCGGGGTTATGAATGATTCGGAGTATAGTTATGTGGTTGTGATGTGTTACCCCTAACCAGTAGTTTTACTCTTATTTTGAACCTCAAGTGAACAAAATTTCATCAAGAAGTACCAAATTTCTATTTTAAGGGGTGGACAGGGGGAAGGGGGTCGGTTTTCCAATTATACATACACATTTTAATTCTTATGTAGACAGTGACATTTCACTTATTTCTAAAGTCAAGTGTGCCAAATTTTATCAAGCTTGGAATAAAACTGTAGATTTGTATACAAAACAAACAGACACCGCCCGGTCGGGACATTCTTCTTTATAGAAAAAGAATATTGGACAAAATAGCCATGTTCGTGTTCAGACCGAGGCAAATCAATCACCATAGCCTTCAACATTTTGTTGATGTAGATCAACGTATACGATTTTTCAATCTATATAACGCTAATCACGGCATATAAAAGGGTTGGAAATGCACACAACAACAAAATTATTATAAAAATCTAATTGAAGGTGTAATAAACAAAAAATTCAAATTGTCCGATAAATCCCTCACGCTGCGACCAAATCTCTGATAATACACCTTAGTAATCGGAGATCACTATTCTGCGTAATAATTATTTATGTGATGATATTCAAATTATGCCATCGTAAAAATTCAAACTATCAGGTATAATACTTAATCACCAGGAAATCTCTTCAATATTATTCACTCACAGGAACTTCTTCTCAGTCCTTCAACATTCCGACTTCTGCAAGTTCCTCCAGGATGTTATCTCTTCTCTGAAGTGTTTAAAGTACGGTAGGTGTGTGGGGGTTGGTCTTTAATAAGCATTTCTTCCAAACGGAAGTGTTGATAAATTGAACTGTTAACAGACATATAAAGCTGTCTATGTTTTTCAAACCTTTTCATAGAAAGGTCCATATCGACACTGTGAGCAACTATTGAACCAACCAGGGCTTGGACCACTATGATAAATGGGTAAGATGATATTAGCATTTGTGTGATTGTTTTCCTTGGAACAGTTTATAAATAATCCTTTACGTGAGTTAGTTTTTTTTCAATCCAATCGAACATAGATTAGTGGAGCAAAGGTCGATTCAGAAGGGCGACTTGTCAATCAGAAAGAACACCATGTTCAAGTTCTATGACATCAATCTTCCTCAGCCATCCAACTTGGCAGATTTACACGAGAGATGTTTCAGGAGAAAAGAACGAAACATTTCCGAGCAGAAGGAGGCACGAAATAGTGTTTACAAAAAGTTTTTTCATTACTCGGATAATTTTCGTAGAGTGAATTTGTTTGGAACTAAAATTGTTTCCTATTTTTTATATACTTGAAAGCATGCACGTAGAATGTTGGATTTGCCTCGTAAATGTGGAATAGGTTGCCTTACAAGTTAGTTGCAATCAATCAAATATGCATTTCCTACCGTTCCACGGATCAACTGGTCGCCTGTTACGTATTTATCAACACTGACTGCAATCAATACGTTACGGGGATGTGGTCATTAATCATTTCCGCTTAGCGAATGATTATCCTGAAATTGTGCTCAGTATACAGTGAGACGGGAAAATTGTTTTGCATGAGCAACATAGGAAGTTACTAACAAGGGATTATCGTAATAACAAGTTACAAGGAGACCTTAACAAAATTATGGAATACTGCAAAAACAATGAATTATATCTTAAAATAGATGAAAAAAAACAAATAATTATACATACAAATTATACCATGTACCCCTACAACAAGTAAAAACCATAAGAAATATTGGAGTGTTACTTGATTTTTAAATCCTATTAAAGGATCATATTGCATGTCTTTTAGAAACAGCCTACAAACAAATGGGCTTTATTAGACGCATTGCAAAGCCCTTCACCATACCACACACATTAATTCTAAGACTTAAAGTTGCTCTCCTCAAAGCACATTATTACGTGACATTGCTGTGTCAGATGTACCCTTGTTATTCCAAGTAGTCGATATGGCATATGTAGGGTCACAATTCGATTTCTCCTCGGTAATGGTATTGAAAATATTCAAAAGAAATTTAGAAAACACTTAGCGATCATCAGTTTGATCCCATTGGTTGAAATAAACGCAGAGAAATGCCTTATTCTTGTACAAAATTGTGAACGGTTTTATTGATTCATCATATCCGTTAAAAAGGATTGCATTTCGTTATTCCGAGCGCAAAACCAGATCAGACTATTTATTTAGAATACCACACTGTAAATCAAAATACGCGTAAAATTCTTTAATAGGACGTATCTGCAAAACCCACAATATCCTACGGGATGCAGACCTTTTTAATTGTAACTTGAAATCATATAAAATGAAGTTAACTGAATTGACTCTTTAAATTTTGTGAAAATTCTTCTGTTATCTATTCTTAATTTGTTTGTTTTTAATAGTACTCGTACATATGACACATATACTGTTATTTCTTACAATCATGTTCAATTTGATTATGTTGATAATATGAAAACTGTATTTATATTTACAAATACCTAATGTTTATTGCATTTTTTTTGTTATCTGTACTACTATGGAGGTATTATGATTCATTTAAAGGAACTTAATTGGTCTAGAATATGCAATTTTTATTATAACACACGCTTATTTATAACGACTGTTTCCAAAATAAATAAACATGTTTCGAGTATGTAATAAAAACACTAATTTAAATGCTTTGTTACAATGGTGTACCTACTTTTTTCGAAATTGATTTGATACTAACAATGATTAATAAATATTATAATTTCTTCAAACGATTGGTATTCACTTTGAGTTGTCATTATTAATAAATGAATGTATATTTATAAAATGGTGAATACTAAGTATATTTTTAAAATCATTACATAAATATTATCTTCTTCAATAAATGTAAAATCAATTGTTCATTTAAACAAAAAGTTGGATGTTTTGTATAAACCACTATTTAATATATAAATATCAACATATTTCGGAAGCGAAGATTCCCTCATCAGGATATTTATATTATATTAAATAGTGATTTATACAAAACATCCCACTTTTTTTTAAATGAAAAATTGATTTTACATTTATTGAAGAAGATAATATTTATGTAATGATTTTAAAAATATACTTAGTATTCACCATTTTATAAATATACATTCATTTATTAATAATGACAACGATTTTATTAAAGATATTCTATTTTTTGTAATTGTGTTTATTTAGTAAAATACCATTTAATTTTTTAAATTAAAAAAAAGAAGAGAATCAAATTTAATAATGTTAATTAAGTTCTGGAAGTACTTTAGTTTATATCTAATTATTGTTACAGTTGTTTCAGCGTTCAAAGCCATTTTCAAACTATGGCTAGGCCACATTAAGACGACTTACTTATATGGCTTTATTTATTCCGTATTAATTGTTTTTGTGTTTAATTCGTAGAAGTTCATTTTTTTTTAGAAAATTAATAATATTATTATTAATTTCTGAAAGTATTTTAGTTTATATTATTGTGACTGCAACTGTGGTTAATCCACGTTGCGACGACTTACTGATATGATTATATTTACTCACACCCAAATCTAATTTGGACGGTGTTTAAAATTATTTATTGCCGGTAAAACCGAATTAGTTAGAAAATAATTAATATTTTCTATTCTGTGAGGCTTTTACATTTATAATGTGTTTTCCCCTATTTAAATGACAATCTAAAAAATATATATATTTACTACCACCCAAATTTTATTTGGACCGTGTTTAAAATGATTTATTACCGGTAATACCGAATGACCTTAAAAATAATTGTGACTATATTATAAATATTATATATCAATGGGAATATCGCATCTCAATTTCGGGAGTATTGTGTGGATGGAGAAAGAAGAGAGAGAAATTTGGCGGAGATAAGGAAAGTGGCAAAGTACCTGGCTATTCTTATTCATTTGGAAACGAAACATTGGTACAGCATTTTCTAGCAACGCAACGCTTTGATTCTGAACCGTCAATTTACAGGGCTTCTGAAAGTTTTTTCTACTATATGTATTTTCTAGATATCTGTTTTGTAGATGAACTGACGAAAGCAATGCTAATTTATTTCTTAATTCTTAACACCCCGATGGGCTTTTATATATTTTGAATGATTTTGTGTATAGAAAGAAAAAAAGGTTTTAAGGTAACAAAAAAAGAACATGATAGATAGTGGGATATAAGTGAAACATATTTATGATATATACGAGTATATATAATAATGTACGCATGACACAGAGAAGTTATAAAGGGAAAGGTGTGTATATGCGAGAAATGGGTTATTGTTGGAGAATAATATATTTTGTTGATGCGTTTGTCGATGAGGTACTTTGAAGTTGATTAGTTGCAGGAGTTCACAACAGTCTAATTTGGACTAAATAATTTTAAATAAAAAGTTAAGTGAGTAATCTTTCTCCTGTTTTCTAGAGTACGTATTTTGAGTCTATTTAGCAAGAATGTATAGTTTGTATGTTAAATTGGTATGTCGACCTATTGGAATAACAAGGTTCCATCTGACACGGTAATGTTATGCGATAATGAGTCGTAAAGTTACCTTCCATAGAGCACATTATTGCATGATATTGCTGTGTCAGATGGAACCAGCGATATTCGGATTCTAATATACGATTTTTATAACTTCCAGCGAATCAAAGTCTTTGATAGTTCTAATTATAAATTCCAGTATCTTCATACCTTTATTAGTTATTTGTTGTATGTGATTTACAAAATTTGACGTAATGGTAAATATACTATACCTATTTATTTTAAGGTGAAGTCCTCAAATGTCGAAATTTTTGAATTGTGAACTTTAATGCATGTTTCTATCGTAATGTAAAAAATAAAAACAAAACATTCAATGTAAATGAGATTGAGTGAAATAATTTACCAAAGCCAAAAAGTTTTTATATTTTTGCCGATAGAAATAAACACCGTCTCTCCGAACAACAAGACGCAAACAGATGGTGTGAATTATTATGGTTGTATAAAAATAAATTCAAGTATAATTTGCCCCGGAAAACAAATTGCGCTGTTTTTTGCAGAAGAAATCCCACCGAGAAACAGAATATTTTGTGCCTAACTAACCATTAAATAAACCGTAACTTATAAGGAGCATTTAGCACAGATGTGCTGAGAAAAGCTATTAACAAAGACCGTTCGCACGAACCGAAAAAGCGTTCATAACACATAATGTTGTAGACTAACGTACTAACAAGAATCCAACGACTCTATTAGGTAATTATTGTTGAAGACCGTACTGTAGTAAAATGCACATGTTATGTACTCTTCGTTATGTCATGAAAAATTCAATAAAAAAATTAAGCAGGCACTTTCAAAAGACCTGTTTTTATTTAATCGTTGAAACTTTTGACCCGTTTGGTGGAAATATTTCCTACTAGAGGTTGACGAAAGTTATTTTAAATATATTACGATCTCATGCGGCAAATAGGATAGAAGAGAATGATGTTTCTTAGCCAAGATAAATAATTCAAGTCGTACTTGTTGAAAACGTATTTTTTCATTTCCTAGAATGTGCAATATTATGTGAGTGTATCATAGTTTAAAGATGGTTGATAACTGAAATAGATTTTTCTGCGGTTCTTGTAACCGGAGACCGATGAGGAACCGGTTCCTCAGAGAAATATTACCCAGGGTTCCAATGACAGCAAATGAAATCTTTTCAAGTATCCATCACAGTTCTTAATTGAATGGACTTATTTTTTTTAAATTACCCTTTATGATCACATTATAAGGAGGGACTAATGCGTATTTACATAACCAGTAACCCAGAGAAAGATTTATTTTAAGTAATTCAAATAAAATAATGTTATTATTAAGTTCTGCAAGTATTTTAGTTCTTATTGTTGTGACAGCTCTGTCCTACACAGATTTGTGCGAAGGGTTTGCTGAACTACATTTAAAGTATGCGATGCTATAATAATAAATACAATGTTTCGAAATTCGCAAAAATCGCAGAATATCTTTCAGTGAATAATCATTTTCCGCTTGGCAACAGCGAACATAAGCCCTTACATATAGAAAGTAAGGGTCAAGGATTAAATTTACTGGAACACCTTGAACGTTGTACCACAACCGCAACCCGTAAAATAAGATTTCGTGGCTGCCGAGAAAGGCGCAATAAGAAAAGACATTTGACGAGAAGATCTTCTGCTGTCACGGCGACCTGAGTTCTGACCTCCAGTCTACAGAGCAGATCCGGTGCATCATGCGGCCCACGGACGTGCCCGACCAGGCTGCTCTGCGGCCTACTGTGGTCCGACCCCGACAAGGACACCACCGGCTGGGACGAGAAATGGACGACACGCTGGTGTGCTCTTCCCAGATCCTGAAGCCGGCCGACAAGCGCTACCTGGCGTACGGGCAGACCAACACCAAGCGTCCCGTCAGGCCGCCCAGGGGCGTCACCAACAAAGACAAAGAAGATTTGATATGGATATGGATCAGTTACCCCGGCCCCCGTCCTCACCCACCGCCCAACTTCACATAACTCCTATCATTTGTATTAGCGTTTTGCAATATATCGTAAGGAATAAATACAGTTATTCAACATGTATGAAAACTTAGATCAAGCCGTATTTAGTTTTGATAATTTAACTACATCTCTTTATATGGTATATAAATAATGTGTAATGATAGCCTGTCCAAAAAAAATGTAATAGATGTAATATAGGAATAATGTAAGAATATGAAGTAAGATTTGTACCGCGCCCTTGAGGTGATTTTTCACAAAAACGGCGCTATAAAAATCATCCGATTATTATTATTATTATTATTAACAACTAAAGATACCGAAAAGAACTAATGATCCGAATATAAAATTAATAATTATCTATTAACGTTATATTTGACGTCATTAAGAAAAAATACCCTTTCTAAACTTCTTAGTATTTTCACGAAACCTAAACAACATAATTCAGGGATTAACCACACATATCGAAATTATGCCTTAAATAGCATTCACTTCATTATATAAGAAAAATCATCTACCATTAAAAGCGGGGAAAACAGAGTTCAACTATCAATACTTCACAGAACAAACAAATTTAATTATGAAAATTATTTTATGAGTAAATTGGATTTCATCGAAAACGTTAATAAATCATTTCAAACACCATAAAAAAATTGGGTAGGGGTAAATAAACTTTGTTAAATTTAATTTGATTTATAAAAGATTTTACAAATGGACTACGAATTAAACACAATATCAAATAAAACGGAAAGATTTACGGATAAAGTGAAGTTAAAGAGGGCATATTACATTATCACCTCGTATGAATGCAGTTTTGCTTAATCATTGTGTCGACCGTTAATATTGTCTGCAGGTGAAGATTGTCCCGATGGCGGTCGGCGTCCGATACCAGAGGATACACGAGTACGAGTATAAGAATATGTGGAAAGGTATTTATTTACGTCCAAACTGGGCTTCATACATTTATCATTATTTTATCAGAACAGTACGCACATATTATTTAGTAACGCGGAAATGTTAATATAAATTCAAATAAGAAAAAAAAAGGAAAAAAAATGTATATGCATTATATTATAAAAAATTACAAGAAGTAAGTATTTAATGGAGATTTTTCAATAATAATTTTAATAATTAATATTAAATTCACATAATAATTTTTCACAATACCTTCATAGCCACTACGTTAGAATACAATAGTTATCTAATTATAGTAACAAATTAATCAATTTGAAGCAGAGGTAGGTAATTTATTCAATTAGACTAGTTCTGTTGCCGAATTAAATTTAAATATATGTTTATATGTTGCTATTGATGTGTATCGACAATATCTTTATAATTATTACCTAAATTCTGTATACGGCGAACGGGACTATACAACTGTGATACAGTATTTGAGTTGTTACAATAATAAGATAAATAATGCCTCGATGATGATGTACTTGGTATATATAAGAGATCAGGGCTGCCAATAGTTGAGTTTATAATTTTGTTTAAACAGGTTATTAAGCCTGTAATTATTCTAGGTTCTGTTAATTTTAATAAATTGAGGTGACATAAAACATAACCATATTTTATACATTCCCTTGTAATTCCCATTCCGAAGTTTAAAAAAATTTCAATTTATTTTGAATTCTTTCAATCGTGAGGGAATGAGTAGAATAACTTGGTATCCACGCCGTTGAATTGTATTCTATTTAACTCCTAACTAATGACATGTACAATTTTTTATGGTATGAATGTTATAAAAATGGAGACATATTTGGTGTTTGCGGGTGGGTGCGTGTGTATGAAAATCGGAATATTAATTATCACAATGGTTGCAATTGAGAATTGTATATTTAAGCTAGGAAGGACCTGCGATTATTGCATCAGGAAACGAACAAGACAGTTAACGGCAAGAAAGGGTTATATTATAAATGTTATTTTACAATTATATTAGGTTACGTTAGGTTAGTATAAAGCTCACTTGAGGTGAACCTTCACAAAACTGCGCTATAGAATTTTACTCTTATTATTATTATTAAAGGGTCTCACCAATTCACTCACTGCACATGTAGTATTCACTTGTATTTCACTGGAGATACTGCGTTGTGACGAGATTAAAGTTCAGCGGCAGCGATTCGAATCGTTAGCCGAACTTGTTTTATCATCGGTGGTTAACATTGTACTGAGGCGGTAAGTCAAAAAATGTGGGAAGGGGGGAAAGGGAGATGCACATAATCGCACGCTATTATTTGGAATCCAAGTAGGTGACCGATAATTATGAACTGGCGTGAAAAACATTCTTAGTATAAAACCTAATGTTTTTAAAGCTTTATTTGACGTAATTTCGAAATGGTTTATAAAATTTAGTTTTTGATCAAAGTGTACACCAATATATGGATATGGAGAGATAGGATCATAAAGAGTTCTATACGAACACGATGTATAATCCCAGAGGTTAAATAGGTAAAGAAATACATATTACTCGTATAACAAATGAGTACATAAAACAAAACACAGAATAGAACAGTCGTTAATTTACAATTACCTCCTAATAATTATTATGTTGGCATTACTAATTTAGAACTCGTGGAGTATAATTTAAAGTTGGGAATATTAGTTATGACAATTCCCTCCAAAATGAATATAAATTAGGTACCACGTAGAAACGAGAAAACATCAATTTGTGTTTTCTTAGCGATTCTATTTTAATGTATGCAAGATTTAATAAAAGGCACGGAGTTGAATTTGTAGTATTTAATATTGTTTACACATCACCTACTATGAATTGTTTTTAATTATGTACGTAAATAATTCTCCCATCACCACGAGAAATTTGTGGAGAATGAAAGAATAAGAAGAGAAAAAAATCATGTAAAAAAAAAGTAAAAATTCCCGGAAACTTCTGTATGCTCGTTTTTTTAAAGATGTATGGTAATTAATTAATTCTCGGTACTTAAAGTTGGCTTGTTGTGAGATGCGTCTGGTAGGGTGATCGATCATCATAATGGTGTTTTTTTCCAGCCTTTTAACATTAAAGTGATTAAAACACTGGCATGTCAAGGAAACGACGTTGATTAATGGAACATACAAATCTGGCACTAACGCCAGTGGTAATAATTATAGTGGGTGCTTTCCCTATGTGACCACCTTGTGACAAGAGACTTAAAATGTTTTGAAAGAGTAATTACTGAAGACGCCCTCGCAACATATATATATTTTGGTACAAAGGACTTTTATATCACCGTTAATATTTACTGACTTACACTTTTATTGTTTTTAATAGATTATTAATTTATCCTCGTTCGTATTAATACGGGTAATGAAACTTGAAAAATGACAACATTTTACTAAATATGATACCAAAATTATTAGACAAACATGGAAGGTCTGAAGGTTGACAAGATATTAAATTCATTTTTATATTTATACTTTACCTTATATAATTATGTAACAATTTTTTTTTAAGTTAATTAAAATCATTGAACTATATTTTTCTTAACATATTTCATACTTCAATTTTAATAGGCATTTTAAATTATCGCACTTTTAAAAATCGATTTGTTAAAAAAAAAGGTTTCATTTTTCACTCTTCTGACTTTGGATTTTAGTATAATTTCCCAACCCTCCATTAATTATATTTGAAGTAGCTTTTAAAGTGTTATAATTCAACTGTGGCAGAAAATGGTTAGTGAAGCTTCGAAGCAGTGATGCAATTAAAAACCATTTATGAAGGTGGTAGATATTAACCGTTTTAGTGCTGTACTGATTTTGCAAGCAAACAGCTATTGATAATTTTTGTTATCAGTAAATAAATACGATATTAAGTAAACATGCAATAACTTGGACAAATATTAATCAAACTTAATGATTCCTTTTTTATATTAAACGTAAAAAGAATTATAATCATTGCATCTAATAAAAAAAACTAATAATGCTAAATATGTAGGGAAAAAAATAGAAAATCATGTCGTTTCACAATTGTGTTTTCCCGTGCAAAGGTCATGTAGTCCCGTCTTACAGTGGGCGCATATGAGAAAAATTCACTTTCTATTCACATTCTATTATTGCGATGGCCAATAATCGCACTTCCGTCATCACTGTCTCCATTTATTAGATCGAAGGGATCGTCATCCGTAATGTCGCCGTCCTTTGATACATCGTCCGCGATAGAACAAAGATCCGACATGGTGAGATATATCGTTTTAGTTTATTATAACAGCACGAAAAATATACTCGTATATAGTTTACAAGATATACGGCAACTGCAATACACCACTCTCAAATGGAACACGTGCTCTTGTAAGGATCAACCAACGCATACTGAAGAACGCCGCGCCTAAGCGCTTCGTCGCAATTTTCGTGGCTAGCGCTTGCAGATCTATAGCGCTGCACCGCAATCTAACGGTTAATAATAATTTCTTGAGAAATATTATTAACCGCAAATATATTTTTACTAACACAAAAAAAATTACATACAAATTAAACAATAAAGAACATACTTTCGAAAACTTACAATAAAAAAAATTAAAGGGCGTGTAAGTCAGTAACACCAACAATTGGAATAAGAAAATTGACAATTTTTGTTCGTTCTAGACAGGGATGAAAACATTCTGAAATCTATGTATTTTCAAATACACGTATAAAAGGGTAAAAGTAATTTATATATATATATTATAAATAACTTAACAATATTTGAAAATCTCCTATTACCATCACAGTAAGCGGAAGATGTTGCTTGTGTCAGCCGAGGAATGGAACTCACGACGCCTGGGCGAAACGTAGATGCGATGCCAACTCTGCCATTTACTGGTGAATCGTAAAAACCATTTTGACATATTCGTTCATAAATAAGTCTTAAATAAAAACAAGAAACTGAATCGAACTCATTTAATTGATAAGTGGCTAAACCGATTGCGCCCAAGTGTTGAAAAAAGCGCTGAAAAGACTGAAGCCAATCAATATTTATTTACGAATATGTTTTAAGTTTTACGTCAAAAAACGTATTTGTAATGATCGTATTCCAGAATAAAATGGATTGATATCCATATTTTATTCATCGTTCAGGGAAGTGAATCGAGTCAGGTTTTTATTTTTCTCATTTGTTAACTGAAATTTTTGTAACAAGTGGACTGAAATGTCAACTATAGTCCGTGAATCATATCTTAATGTGTGGAAATAATACACAAAAGGCCATTTGGTATAATGGCCAAATAATGTACTCTACCCACTAAAAGCTACTTATAAAAGGGATGTAGATAATGTAACTTTATTTGCACAATACGAAGCAGCATTTTATATATAAATTAAGTTCCCGTGCGGTTATCATTCAACGGTCACTATGACCATTTTGTCACTTTTTGAAATTACATTAATATTTTTGATGAGACCTGTCTTTTGTTGAAAAGTTTTTCAGCCAACCTCGTCAAATCTGTTGTAATTTTTATATAATTTCGGTAAAAAAGTTTTAATGATGTAAAATAAAATGTTTTCATTAATATACCCGAATCTCGCACTTAGAGAGGGCTATTTATTACCTATCACGAATATAAAAAGATTTCCTTTCCAGCTTCAGGAATAAGAAAATATCATTAATTATATGATATCACCCGCCTCCAATTTCTTCAAATGATTTCTTTTCTATGGTGTAAGCAATGTAAGCATGTTCTAAGGAATGTTTGTTTTTATTTGCCAACACATCTGATTGGAAAACAAGTCTAAGTCTGATATTTGGCTGATATGACACAACTCACTTCCAACTTTTCACGCACAGGCAATTTTCCAAAGTTTTCCAACTTATCTTATTACTTTTCAGTAAGTTTCTAGTTACTGTTTTCTAGTTTTCTTACTAGCTATTAAATAATAACCTAAAAATACTTGAATAAATCAATTAGAATTTTCTTTGTAATCACCGATTTATTAATACATTATTAATATATTTACATAAATGTGTTAATAGAAATGTAAATAATAATCAAAGATTTTGTTTCAATAGCTATCTCTTGAATTTATTTTCATATTAATAATACAAATATATATTTTTTTAACATGTTTTGTAATATTTTTAATTAACATTTTTGATTAATTATTACCTACTTTAATCAATTTTTGTTTATGTTTATAATGTGTCTATTCATACATTATTGTGTTCTATGTTTATCATTTATCTATACTTGACATTATTATTTTTTAGAATTCTATATATTCCTGGCGAGGAAAGCTTCGCATTAGAAATATGTATATATTAATATTGTGGTGATTACAAAGTAATTTTTAATTCATTTATTAATAATGACGCCACAAAGTGAATATCCATCTTTTGAAGAAATTATAAAAATGCATTCCTCAACATCCAATATTTTCAGATGATGCTTTATTTATGCTACCAGAAACATGGCAAATCATGCTATGAATATGTTTCAAAATGCAAGCATCTCATGCCATTGTACATAAATAGATATTAATTACATATTACGATACTAGTGCATTTATGTTTATGTTATGTTTTTTAAAACATTAAAAGTCACAAAAAAGATTTAACAAACGATTTTAACATACAATCACTTGGAATTACTCTTTGCAACATGACATAAGGTACTTTGACAAGCCGATGGAGGAATAGAAGGATAAAGCTAAAGAAAAAGACAAACTTCGAGAGTCAACTCTGGAAATATATACCATGAACGAAACGGAACAGAATAAATACGACAAGGGAAGAAGGTTAGAAGATGGAAAAAGGAAGAAACAGCTAGGTTAGGGAAGAAATATGAAAAGAAAAAGAAACAATGCTCAACCCATTCCATAATCCCAGCCCATATAATATTCCTATACTGGCTTATTAGGTTGCCATGTATACCGGCTGATTCAATTCTACTCTCCTACCCATCGTCAGAGCATGTGTTCTAAGCCTTAACAAAACAGTGCCCCCTGGTGTACCGGTCGCACCGGGACAGGAGTGCTCCTGACTGGGGTGGTATAATCGTATCGCCTTTCACATTCAATCACGTTGATCGGAAAACTAGATATAATGTGATAAGCCTTTTCTCCAGTGAACCATTCAACTATTTGATGATTTCATTGGCCCTGCCAGCACCTACTAAAAAAACTTCTATTTTTAATTTCGTTCGGTGGAAGCCATAATGTCGTTGTAACAAAACAAACAACCTAACAATACACAATGAACGTTCTCGAATGTCAAAAAAAAATTCAGGTTATAATAAGCGATATCAAAGTGGTGGGAATTAGATCGTCTGATAAAAAAGGTAAATACCACTCAATTTGTATTGAAAACGAAACATTTGACAGATATTGGAACGGGTCATTGTTATAAAAGGAACCTGTTATACCGATATAAATAGTTGTTGCGTAAGGTTATTTGAACAGTACTTTTAAGAGAAAATTGAAAGCTTTTTTCACATAAATAAATAAAGAAACAAACGTCAACGAACAGTGTTTACACACTGCGTACTTTTTATTATTTCTTTGTATAACACTATTTTTAATTTAATCGCTATTTTATTCCATTTAAAATCTTGTATTAATTATTCGTAAAGTTTATTTACCTTTATTTAGACACTGCGCACTTTTTCGAATTCTTTCTGTGTAACACAATATTAAAGTCCTTAATTTGTCTAAACATTGTTTTTAAGATTTTATTTATCTTTTTCATATTAATAAATGAGAAATAGCTAGGATGCAGGCGAGTTCTCCAGATATTTTATATTGTTTAAATTTTACTGTCTGTATCTATATTTTCTCCTTAAATAATAATAAAAATAATATAAAAACATGTAAAATGAAGCCGGTAAATTTTACTTTAAATTATTTTCCGAAAAAATAGTTATTCTCCTAAAATACTTCTTTTGATTTAAATTAGAAAAAAACATTTGAATAATTATGTGTTCCTAATAAGGAACTCCAGTCCAATAAAAAAAAAACAGTAATGAGGTTCAAACATTAATACCAATATTTATGTATTTTTTTTCTAAAGGTAGTTTTCGTAGTTAAAATAATTTTTCAAGTTCCAATTTTTTTAAGCCCGTCAAAACGCTCCAAATCTATGGCCGGTAGGTTTTGATCAGTTTTGAGGTTAGAATGTCAAATGTCAAAACGAGGTTGAGCTTTACGGTACATAATTTTATATTCTGTTCATGATAAACCATAACTTAATATAAGTAATAAAATTATGAACCCCTTTAGAAACTTTTACTCTAAGAATATTAATAGAATTGATCATTAACATTATCATAATATCCTTATTGATAATTGGTTTGCTCATGAATACTCTAATTTCTTTCATGAATAATAGTTTTTTTTATATTGAACAACAATTGTTGAGCATAAAGTAACCCAAATTAAAATTAAATTTCGCCAAAACTAAAAAAAATACGTATAATACAAAACAAACCGAAAAATAAATTTTTCCGTACTAATGTAAAAACAGGATGCGCACGTGACGTCGGATGATCCAAATGCAATGGTACATTCATAACGAGGTGTTTCGATGAGATGTTCTTTAATTCACTTTAAAATAACGATTTATGAATTCTACGTATAATTATTATTAATATGTAATATAAGTTATATATTCAGAATCGGTGTTTGCTGATCTATATGAATACATACTTTAAAAAAAACCATTATGTTTTTCACTGGAGTTCCTTATGAAGGTGAATTGAGGTGGACAATAATTTGTGCAGGTGTGCAAATGCTATAACTACAACTAATGACACCGAATGCTCGTACAACTTATATTCACAATGATATACATGCATACCGTTGACCATTTAATTCATTAACTAGCGTTTTGTCCGTTGCACCCAATAGAGGCGATTAAATTATATTTTTATTCCAAAATGGTGATTTATAACTTTATGTTTGCAAACTGATACTGGAATTTATTTTTCCCTAATGTAAATCATAATTTAGCACACAAGATTTAATATTTTTCTAATAATATTATTTTTAATTGTAGTTACTCGCACATTGCCCAGATATCTTGATGTACCCGCAGATTTCGGTAAACCCGATCGCACCTAACCTCACTTAGTTCTACCTAACCTTACCTTACCTAACTTAACTTAACCCAACCTAACCAAAACAAACCAAACTTAGCGGAACCAAACCAAATCTATGTTAACTTAACCTTAATCGTGAGGTCATCTTAAACTAAAACATATAATTATGGAATGCGTGAAAAGTTTACGTAACGTTTTGCCCGTTGCACCCTGCGGAGGTGATTAAAATATATTAATATATTAATATAAGGATTTAATGGTTATAAATTGATACACGAATTTATTTTTCTTTATAATTTCCTAATTTTAAATAAGGAGTAACTAGGTAGATACCTACCTATGATTTGATATTTTATTTTTTCCAGCTTTAATATTCCTAAATATTAAATCGTAAGTCTTTTAATACTAAAATAAACGATTCTTTTATTTTTATTATTCCTTAAATTTAATCGTTCTTTGGTACCTGCCTACAATTAAATTTTTTATCCTCAATATTTCATCATAATTTGATATGCACACATAAAAGTGTGTGAAAATGTTTTATGCAAGCAATGCATATGTGCGAAAAAAACGGTAGAAAAAAAAACCATGTACCATTTACGGACGAACGCACAACTGAAATTATTGCGATATTTATTTAATCACTTCTATTTTTTAAATGGACTGCAGAAGGAACTCATAAAATAATTGAATAATATTATATAAGAAAGGACCTACTTAATCGCTTGCTAATATTAAATGTCACAACAAAAATAATCACAACGTTTCACACATTTAGTAGGTACTATAAAAAAAAAAAAATCGTGTTAATATTTGGTGAAACAGCCTTTATTGGCAACAACGGCTGTAATACGCCGTGTCATGATTGCTATTGGTTTTCTTATGGAAGGTGTCATATCCTGATAATCCTTTCCATTAGATCTATTAGTTTGCTAGAATCGTCAACAAATAATTTAAAAAAAATTATAGGTTTCACTTCACAGAATCGAACACACACACATCATACAATAAAAAATAAAATAATATTAAAACATTTAAAAATAATACTAACACTTTTGGTTTAAAAAAAAATAACGTTCGAAAAAAAGTATGTGATATCCACCCACTAAATATACACTATAGCTAGTGGTTAAATCTATAACTGACTATATCGACTATATTGATTCAAAATATAACTACGATAAAATTCGAGATTTTTCAGTCGTTATTTATGTAGTTCATATTCTCTACACTAGCGTTGATGAAAAAAAATACGATGTACTGCCATTATTTTTTTAGTGTGATATTTTACAATTTTCAGTGAAAACTTAAACAATAAATAATGGAAAATGGTGTTAAAAGTGTTATTTTATTTTATTTATTTTTTTACAATGTTTGAGAAATATTTTTAAGATCGAATCCAGAACTAAGTCAAATCAAGAGTCTAAGTCTACCTTAATGAAGTGCAAAACATAAAAAAAATCGATCTATGTAGGATGCTTTGAAAATTTTGAAAAATAAATTTAACCCGGGCGTCAATTAATGCGGTTTTCGCGATAATGGACGCATTTGCAAAGCGGATGTGCTTTTTTAAAACAAATTCGCTGTTGGTATTAAATAATAATAATAATGTTTCATTATCGTCTTTTTTATAACAAAATAACAAATAATGTTATCCTCACTGGGATTTCCCGTGCTGACGATTTCATTTATAAAATATGTAATTAAATTATATTAAATTGATGTGTTTGATGAAAAAAACATATATATGTATAGTAAGGTGAGGTGTTTTATGTGCAGTTAAGTGGTTTCGGTGTTAGTCTATATTTGTTGTCAATATATTTATTTATTTATTTCAGATCTCCCTATGTAACGTATAAAGTGTTTTATTTGATTTTTAAATTTATTATGGCTGTTGTGATTTTTGAAGGAGAGTTGGATTTTGTTGTAGAGTTTAGTACCATAGTATAAGTTTTTTTTAATCCAAATGTTGTGTTTGTGCTTCCTTTTGTATGTGCTTCTGACTCTGAGATCTAGTTTTTCTAATATGCGTGATTGTTGTTATTTCTTGTTTTTTTTTTTGTATTTATAAATGTAAAGTAGTATTATTTTAGAGTATAATTGTTTAATTGATATAATGTTAAGTTTGTTGAAAATTTCGTCAGATTCTTTATTATTAATATATACTCGTAGATGTTTTTTTTAATGATTATTGTGTTCTAAGTTTTTTATGCGCCATGGTTAATGGTTTTACTTTATTAGTAAATTGTGTTTTATTGTTAGTTATTTATTTTTTAACATTTTATTATTGATCTCTACTAACCTAACCTTGTTTCAATCTTAGTTATTGGACCGCCAATGTGGCGTCATATCTTTTTTTAAAGGTTATATGACTGTTTTAAAGCTCTCTGGTTCATAATGGAAATTAAACTAGGAGCTGAAAACAGTAATTATATGTCCCTATAATAGATATAATAAGAAACTTTTTTAACCAACATTTAAATTAATCAAATATGTGATAAAAATATACTATAATTGCTTCGTCAGTAAATTCCTGGTTAATGAGCGAATATACCTTAATTGCACATTATTACTAGGTGTAGCCGTAGTGAATAAATCGGTGGCAGACACTGAATAGATAAATCGACAGAGGTGAGTTGTGGGCGTGACCTTGTGCCCGAAGTAAGCTCAACATGAATACGATGTCTTGAAAAAGTAATCAGTTTCATTGGACTTTCTCAGGCATAGGATTCTAAAGGTATTGTGTAAACTGAAGATAGTTTTCTTTCAAATCGGGTTGTATCGCACTTCTATCGATTCTCTGCACAGTGGTTGCGTTCAATGCCGGTTCAAGTCAATAAAGGGAGAGACCAGACGAAATGTATGTACATGTTTTATTGTAATTCGTAATATGATCAGTGAAATGTCAATTAGTAGATTGGCAACATGATAATGTGCGATCGATTGACGGTATTTCGCATGCCTTATTGCGTCTGTGGCGAAATCATCATTAATATTCTCAGTAGCGGGCTTTGTAGTACTAGCGCGGAGTGCGACATCGATTTAACGATAATTGTGGCATAATCGAAACATGTTGATAATCTAACGATTTTGTAATGATATAGGTTTTTTTGTGCTTCTGTCACTGAACAACACCTGCAATAAAAAGGGAAGGGAGAGGGTGGCTTTAACGTGCTCATATTATATTATAGCTTTTTTTGTTCATTTCATTTTCTTACATATTCATTAGAATATTTTTTTTTTACATTTTGACGTCGAACCTATTAATTCGCTCAGGTGGAGGCAATAAGTCAGAGATGAAATGTTGATTTCTTTGTTTATTCCATAAATATAAGATAAGGAACATTTTTTAGGTTATTATGTTGTTCACGCGAGTTCATCGGTCACCTACTTGCAAATAATGCGTTCAATTATGTGCATCTCCCTTGCCCCCTTCCCCCTTGTTTGAACTTCCGCCAGCGAATCCAAATCGAACCACCGCCGCAACTTTTCACCTGTACTGCCGCAACGAGTCACCTGTACCGCCGCAACTTGCAACTCAACCTATACCAGTGAAACATGAGTGAATTATCCACAGTGAATGGTGAAATCGGTGAGTCCCTTCTTTTACCACTTCTGTCTATTATTGTTCTTCAATCCTATGCCATAGTCGTTCGCAAATCCTTTCACATAAAATTCGCAACCGCAAACCACCCTGATCATTACGATCACGATTGGCCCCACCCGCACCGACCCACTGTAGATAAAAGATGTTTATGTATTATAGTGTTTCGTGAACACCTCACTGGGAAGTAATATTGTGGAGTGATTATACTATTTTGTCTAAGAATATTGCGCATAGACTACATCACACATAAATTACTGTTCTTAAAAAACTTTCAAATATTCCAGAATACAGCAATGAGATAAATTTTGAACAGAAATAAATATAAATAAATACATGGAATGTTCAAGGAATTAGATATAATGATTCATAAACAAAGAATTTTGCATAACGTTTTGATTTTTATTTTCACAGTTTTTACCAATTAACTACCACCTTACTTTAGAGACACTGCATTACCATACAAGATAGAAAGAAGATTTAATAAAGAAGCAAATCCCAAACACAAAAGTGTTTTCTGTATAAGGACATTAAAATATATAGCTTACTTCCCAGTGAAGTCAAAAATGTACCCAGATTAAGCATATTTAGAGTAAGATGTTAAAAATATGTATGTAATAATTATTAGAAATAAGCAATATGTTAAATAAAATGTATAAATATATAGATTTATATTAGACCACATGAAGTGGATCTATTTTAAGTTTGATAAATACAACAATAATTTTATGTTTATTGTAAATGTTAATATGCGATGTTTGATTTGGTTTAATTAAGTTGCGAAAAAACTTATTCTTTTGTTTTTATCCGGACAGAAATATTAAGTTTGATTATACGAGTATGTATATACAAATTAAAAATTACTTTGTATTCACCACTCGTCAGAAACATACAGAATACTAAAAAATAATAATGTCTATGTAAAGTACTAATATAAAGTATAAACAAATGATAAACATAGAACACAATAATGTAAAAATAGATAAATTATAAACATAAACAATAAGTGATAGAGATAGGTAAGTAATTAAGAAATGTTAATAAAAAAATATTATAAAACATTGAATAACAAATTTATACTAGAAATTAGAGAAGAAATTATTTTTATCATTTCCAATATTATTTTTATTCATTTAGTAATAATGACGCCACAAAGTGAATACAAATCTTTTGAAGAAAATAAAAAAAAATTCTGATTACTAATTTTTGCAAATTAAACCGATTTCGTGGATATCTCGATTATGCCCATCGCCACATTGATTACCGAGTGCAGAGGACATCATTACTGATTACCGGCGTGATGGGAGAGCGTTACTGATTAACTGATTACCAGGCCGTGACGGGCGCAGGCATGCCGTATCATTAGTCATGGGAATCACACGGCAGAGCGCGGGCTCTAACTAGCGCCCTCGGGACGGCGAATGGAATCCGCGTGATATGGACGAGTTCGTAACACTAAATGGCGCCCCATTTTAAATAACTTATTTATTTTAATTTTATTTATTTGGAACACACACATTATTAAAAAATAAAATGTAAGAAAGCTTTGACTGCCCAACGGGAACAAATCCCGTTTTAGGACACTCAAATTGACAAGTTTAGTTCATATTCAGTGTCATTATACAAAAATAGAAGAGAAGAAAGTATTGACATAGTATGCTAATATAATATATCTAGAAAACAGTAGTAATAAGGAACTCCAGTGAAAAAAATAATGGATTTAAAAATATGTATTCATATAGATCAGCTAACGCCGATTCTGAATATATTACTTTTATATGTAGAATTTAAAAGTGAATAAAACATCATCTCATCAACATACCTTGTTATGTTGGTACCATTGCATATGAAACATCTGACGTCACGTGCGCATTATGGTTTTGGAATAGTATAAAAAAATTATTTCCAATTTTGTTTTGTACTTTTAATATGCATTTTTTTATTTTCGGTGAAATTTTAATTTGTGTGACTTTAAGCTGTATCATTGTTATTCAATATTAAAAAAAATATTATTAGTGAAATAAATTAGATAATTCATGAGCAAACCAATTATCAAAACGGATATTAATGGATATTAATATTAATGCTCAATGCTATTATTAGTATTTTAGTTAAAGTTTCCAAAAGGGTAAATATTTTTATTACTTATGTTTAGTTGTGGTTTACTATAAATAGAATATAAAATTGTATACGGTAAAGCTCATCCTTCTTTTAACATTTGACATTCTTACCTCAAAACTGATCAAAACCGACCGGCTATAGACATGAAGCGTTTTGGTGGGCTTTGAAAAATTGAAACATTGAAAATTATTTTATCTATGAAAATAGGAAAAAAAAACTAAATATAGTGGTATTAAAGTTGGAACGTCACTATTGATAAAAAAATTATAAATTGGATTGGGGTTCCTAATTAAGTATAAAGAGATGTGAAGAATAGTACAGAAAAAAACTTAAGAACGTACTTATGAAGAGATGAGAAAATCAAATATTATAGTGTAAGTAATTATGTATATGTGTTGATAGGTACTGGTTGGTGCTACGAGGAAAAAAAATGCGTTTAAAAATGAGTACTAAAAAAACGATAATATTATTAATAAGATTGAGTGACGTATCACTCAGCTTTATGAGCCTTGTATTATTAGGTGGAGTTCATTCGGCGTAATCTAAAATGTATTAAATCAATCAGCATTTGAATTTCGTCGAATTGTTTCTCGTGAAGGTAATAAATGATAATAATAATAATAATAATCGGATGATTTTTATAGCGCCGCTTTTGTGAGAAATCACCTCAGGGGCGCTGTACAAATATTAATAATGATGGTGTCAAGTTACAGGTGACCCCCGTTCATCGGCACCTACCCTTATGGTAATTTTTTACAATAACGGAGCTATAAAAATCATTATTATTTTCCCAACCCCCTAGCGATTTATTTATATTTATTAAAAAAAAAAATATATATATAATACATATTGTATTCCCAAGAGTTAAGAAACTCATTGCCGGATTATATGCATATTTGCGATACATAATTAAGATCGTTAACATTCAAAGTACATTATTATTATTATTTAAAATACATAAAAAAATATGTACATTTAAAAAAATGTACGAGTATAAAACCACTTTTGTTTAGTTTTTATTTACGTGTAATTATTATTACACGTGGTAGCTGTTACGCCTTCCGAAGGCATTATCAAAGTATGGTGAAGGCACTTACAGACAATATATTAATAATATTTCTATATATGTATTTATATGAAACAGCTGTTACGAATAATAATAATTACATAGAATTTTGTTTTGTAAATAAAACTTTTTTTATAAATGAACCATTTTTAAAATGAATACGACGAGTTAAAAAAAATCTCAATTCATAATTAATATCACAATCTAATTGTCCAATAAAATCTACACATGGTGTGGTTTCAAAAAACGTCGAAGATTATGAGAGAGATGAAAATAATTATTGGCCGATTTTACGTAATAAGCACAAGTGAGGTACGAGGGACCTACTCGTTTACTGAATAATTTTTGCAACAATTTTTTTTAAAAGGGTTTGTCTGTGTTGATACGTAATATAGCCCGGGTGAAACAACAACATTCATAATCGAAACGTTTTTTGAAATGGCTTGAATCTGAAATCACAGGTACTTCCCCCTTACCACACCATTTAGCCTCACAAGATACCATCATTATTGGGGATGCCATAGTCTTATTGGCTCCGGTTAACAGGGAGCAGTAGGGACTCTTATGCGGTATTTACATAAAAAAAGAAGAACCCATATGAGAGTTTAGCAAGAGCAAGTGCATCCATGCCACCACTGACTGGGAACATCTGGCAGGGCTGATATTTTTAGCTAATTCATAATTTATGTATGTAAAAAAAAAAAGAATTACCTTGTCTTTTGAACCTGAAATATCGGAACGCAGAGCCTAGGTTTTTACCGTTCTGCGATGTAAATCGTTAGAGTCGTAAAGTTATAGGGAATTCAAGGAAACTAAGTTTAGTTAACCCAACACTGTGTACTAGGTAGTGCTGAAAAGCTCAGCGCTCTTAGACACCACCTGTTTTGAGTGTAAATTACATTTAATAAATTAAGTCTTCTCTCGAACGGAATGGAGAGGCATGGCGACACAGACAGACATCTCAGAAACTAGAATGGCAGTAACAAACAAACCAGAAATATTTTTAATGTTCAGTTCCTTATGTGGTGACTATAACTATACAATTTGACCGGATTCTTTCACATCGCGACCAATATAAACTAATCAAAATTAGTGATTTTGTGAATAACGGAAAAGGCCGGCCACATCGACAAACAATATATAGACAGGGCATGTGGATCTTAAAAAATGACGTACGAATAAAAATGAATTGGTACCCGAAAACATTTATCAAAAAGAATGTGGAGTATCTCGTAGTAAAAATATCGCAAGAAGCATCGATTGTTACCCTTTGTTAGCCTACATCCAACAAATTTGCATTAACCGACTTGTTAATTTTATCTTTTTTTAAGCACAAAATTGAGACAGTAAAATATATTTTAGATAGGGACTACCTTACACTTTATTATTGAGAAATTAATCAGCTATATGAATACTGAAAAAATATGTACGTCACCGATCGTTCGAGCGAGTGTTTTAAAAACACTCTAAGAATTTATAAATCTGTCAATTTCTCCTAATGGGTATGTATGGGTTGGTGACGTGAGAATGTGTTCAAATTACAACTCTAGTTTTGTCAAAAACTATTCGCTCAACAATGACTTTGCGTACGGCGCGGTACATGTGGTTTGGTTCTTAAGTTTCAGCTTCAAACTTGTGACGCGTGCCTTTCTGACTTTCTGTAACATGACGAAATTACATCATGCGATTTGGGGTTAACTTTTCGGTCTGTGTTATTTTGGAGCGAAGCGTGATAGTCTTTCGAACCGAGGCAACGGAATTCAATAGGAAGTTGTGTTATGAAATTACTCATAGGTGTGTTAAAATCGTCGTACTTGTTTGTATGACACGTAAAATCTAGTAGTGATATCTATATATAGGTCTATCTGGGAGTCTCCGAACTAAGTAATTAAAGTAACTAACTCTGAACTATGTAACTAAAAGTTTAAACTGTTTTAACTAAACGCTTGTACCATGTTGCAAATCCTTTCAAAAGTTTCCGATCGCAGGTGTAGCAAAATATGTAGGGTGCAGCCACCCCGAGACATGAAAAAATGGTTTTAAGAATAGCCTTTTAAGAAGTGAGGAACTGTTTTATCAACTTTTACCTGAATGTAATGTAAAATGATCACAACAGAATTTAAAGAAAGCTGGATCTAAACGCTAAATTAAAAGTATGAACAAGGAATGATTTACACTGCAGCATAAATCGTGATAGCAATTAACAATTCGCTTCACCAAGTAAATTTTCGAGGCAGGTGAAATCATAACTACCCCTTCGATGTAAATTATTACCCGGGGTAGGTTTCTATTTCAGAAACACAAGGTTTAACGTCTTAGAAATATGTCCGTATGAATTAACGTTAAATTTACCACCGCAAACTTCCCTACTTCTGGGGTTGTTTAGATTCCTGGAAACTTGGGGAGGAAATCGAAATACAGACATCTCCGATCTGTGCTTAGATAAGCTAATGGGGAATGGTGCTAGTTTATTGATACAATAAATATCACTTTAGCTTTAACGTCGATTCGTTCATTCGCTCGTTTCGCTGTCACTTCTGCATGTCTAATTAATAAGGAACTTCCTTCTCGTTCTTACAAAATTAACCTTTCTTGGAATAAAGTGTGCAGGCTCAGTTACAAGTAATGGAAAAGTAACGTTATGTATTATTATCATTAACTATCTAATAATAAGCGCCTAAATGGTGATATTTAACCATAAAATATGTTATAAAATTAGCTCAGTAGGTATGTTTTATCACGGAATATTTCATTGATACGGTTTGAAGATACAAGACGCATTCAGTCACGAATATGATAAAAACCGCCACGTAAAAACCGTACAAAAATTTCGCAAGAAAAGAGCAGTCTGAAAAATTATAAATCCCACAGATAAATAATATCATTTTTTATTCTGGCCTCCATGGTCGAGGGGTAAGGCTCTCGACTACGAATCCGAAGGTCGCGGGTTCAAATCCCGGCGTGCGCAAGTAATTTTTATTTAATTAATTTGTGTTGTTTCACAATTAATTCATTTAAAAATTAATATATAGTATATTTGCGCACGTTCAAGAGTGGAAGATACTCTCAGTATCGCCCTGGTGAAAGACCACCATTCAGAATTGAAACGTTGCTTGAAATGGCTTATAGCCGTGTTTGGTGACCAGATCTGAATAGCCAGGTATTTCCCCTTTTCCCCAGCTTCCCCTTCTCCTTCCCCTCCCCAATCCCTTCAGCCTCACAACGTTCCCCAATTGGGAATGCCATAGTCTCACTGGCTCCAGACGGTTGGGAGCAGTTAGGGACTCTTGTGCGGTAGACATATAAAAAAAATTCTACGTATGCGAGTTCCGTATACGAGTATATATTTCGTTTAGTTTCAATACATCTCTTTTTCTGTTTACATAATAGCAAATTACTTGGCAAATAAGATATTTTTCATAGTCCTCCTTACTAAGGGTTCCTGTGTTAGAGGAACTAGGTTTTATTTAAAAACTGATTGTTTTAAGCTAATACGACGTTCTTTCCAAATGCTGGATAACTCTTCTTCTTTGGGTTCTTTTAGCCAGGTTTTGGCTTATATAGCTTATTAAAAATGTTACTATCCAACCTCTCCAGTCCTCCAGACCACACATTCAATAAAAATACAAGCACTAGTTTAGTACATAAAAATAAAACCGGCATTCGACTAGATAACTTAGAAGCATTAGAAATAAGGAAAGCAAAAAACACTAATAGTAGACTCATAAATAATGAAATAAATTTAAATAAAAGTCCAATCCTTAAATTATTCCCAATAAACAAAGTACATACTCTTCCCGGTCAGCAGGTACCTTCTGATCTCCCACCCTTGGCCTTTCACTAGCCTGTTTGTATCAATCTATAACACATGTGCATCTTAGTTCATAGTTTAGTTGTATACTGCCCTGAAGAAGCTACGGCAGTAGCCGTATAAATAAAAGTGATGTAAACAAAGTTATTGTTTTATTTTAAAAATTATAATGTCACATCACCAAGTTACCGCTTCATATGAAAAAAAAAAATATATATATATGTATTTTATTATTATTACCTTTTTTTTTTCAATTTCATTGTTTTTTATTGGTTTCTCTATGAGTGCTAACTAAAGGCACAATATAAAATTATTTCTAGTGAATGTATACAGTTCTATTAATACTAAAATTAATTCTAATGATACACTTGCATACCCAATTTACACAGCGAAGCCGGTTAGCCGCCACCAAAAGTAATTTACAGATCATTAAAAATAAGTATAAATATTTTGAAATGTGAATAATTTCCATTTTAAATTTCAGTTAAACCACAAGTAGAATTTTTTTAGCATTTTTCGGTCAATTTTAAAATCTGTTCTCCAGTCCTAAATTCCAAGGAAAATATTTAATTATAATTTTTGATTAATTATTACCTACTTTAATCAATTTTTGTTTATGTTTATACTTTGTCTATTCTTACATGACGACACAGAGTGAATACCAATATTTTGAAGATATTATGATAATATATTTGCATAAAACGATCTATTTTGTTACGGTTTGCTTCCTATATTAGTAACAGAGCTGTTGGGTTGTTAGTACAATATAATCAGTGTGTAATTAATAATCATGGTCGTGTTTACACAGCAGAGTAATTAAATGTATTAACAGATTAAGTGTGATTGCACAATATTCATAGATTTAGAGAAAAGTTCATTGATTCAATATGTCAGTTGAATTATATAGAATCATTTATATTTTTTAAATTTTTTATTGCATAATATTAATTATATACAGTGGGAATTTATACCCGCTAAACCACTGCGAGTAGCTTGTCAGCAGGAGTTTATTTAAACACTATTATATAATACAACAATAAATAATAATCATAATTGATAGCCCTGCCATCCTCGCTTCAACCGACGGGGACACAAGACAAACTGTAACATTTTTCTGCAACACTTACAGAACCAACTATCAGTCTCATTCATTAACCAATATGATGCATGATCTGGGAATCAGGTTTGGAGGTGTTGTTGATGTATTTGCTGACTCCATTTATACAGTAAAGCGTCATTTATACCAGCACTTTGATGAATCCTACAATATGTAATATTGTATTAATTGTTTTTGTGTTTAATTTGTAGAACTCCATTTAATTTTTAAAAAATTTAATGATGTACATTAAATTTTTAAAAAATTAAATGGAGTTCTACAAATTAAACACAAAAACAATTTAAAAAAAATATATTGTAGCTTGGATAATGCAGCGTTAATGATTTGTGTTACAAAACTGTTTTAATTTCTATTTTTTGTCACTGTTAAACGATTGAAAAAGATTCTTCATTACTTTATTGTTTAGAGTGTCTGTTTTATGTTAGTATTTCTCCGCGTCTCAACATGTTCATCTACGGACGAGTAGAGCAGAGCCACCATTATTACTAGAGCCACTTTTGTCGACCGTATGTATGTACTAACCATTCTGGGCTGTGGAATTTTACTAACCTCCTTCTAAGCTAATGCTATGCAGGGACACTTGAGGGTTTAGAATCATTCATAACCTTAGCTTCGTTGAACCAAAAAATTAGAGTCCTTGAGGTGCACCCTGAAGGAGTAACCATAAGTTACTTATACCGGGTTGGGAAAGTGGTGGATAACCTCAACTGTTTAGAGTCTCTATTTACTTGTAATTTTTGATAGCTCTTTATATTATTTACTAAAATCGACGTAAAAGCCCAGATGGGCGTATAATCAAATAAATAAATTTACCAAAATACGTACTATAATACTGCGTCATACAAATGGTACGTTGTTACATTATTTTATTGCGCGTTGAATGTTTCTTCGATGGTTCTGATATTAATTGAAATTCGGTTAGCTTCTACCGCCGTATTAAGGACCAATGAGTGACAATGAGTGACGCAAAACGATATAATGTAATTATTAGGAAAAGGGTCCGAGTAAATTAAACTTGAATATAATTAATAACTCCAACTGCTTGTGAAAATAAATAAAGTAGGTACAAAGGTACTATTGGTACAAAGGTTAATTGGTTTTCGACGAGTTCCCCGTCACAACAGAAAATTCAACTTTCATCACGCTTTGTGTAAATAGGTCTTCTAATATTCGATGATTAAAAATATGAAATATTATAATGTAAAGACTTCATCAGTTTTGAGGTTATCCGAATATTCTTATAATTATTTTCATGCCAACATTTATAAAATTATCAAATTATAATTACCTGAGAACATAAACATTGAGAAGTAGTCACATTTCATGTACGATGTAGGTTAATATTTTGAATTTAACTTTCTGCCAATTTTGATAATTTAATATGTAACCTTCAATAAAATATTCGCGCGTGTTTCAGCAAAAGTAAATGTTATTTTATTTCCGTTGAATTAAACGTTTATTATAAAGAAAGTTGTAAATTCATTATTGTAAGTTCTTACAAACTTATCAACGAACACTAAAAAAATACTAGCAGCACCCACATAGAAAGATGTATACGTTAAAAAAAAATTAGGTACGACTGGAATTTGTGATTAATTTTTTTGCAACAGTAAACTTCGAAACACAATCTGTTCATCTCTTGTTGTTTACTGATTACTTATCAAAATATTTGTATAAAGGCCACCGAGTAGATTATTTATATGATGACTTTTCTGATGATATTGTTAATCACGATGCCTTACTAAAAAAACTTATATATTTTATACATTCAGGAGTACTCAAAGGGTTTAATTTAGGCCCGCACCTCTTTTCCATATTTATTATCGATATTTCAGAAGTTAATCTGCAATATAGGTCTCTTCTCTTAGCTGATGGTCTAAAACTGTTATTAGAAATAAATAAAAAATTAGAAGATTACTATGAAGGAAAAGGAATTATGTTTGATAGTAGGCGGACATTTCATGCTCATATAAAGATGGCTCGTAGCACTTGTTATGAAGCATTTCATGACGAGAAAAAGATTCACATGTTGCCTGGTTATTATTTACCGTCGAGTACTTAATTTTTAATATTTGTCTCTGCCGATGGCAATACTAATGGGTGTGGTCATTGGCCAGCGGTAATTGGGGGAGGGGATTGCAACAGGGGGGTGGGGGTGCACATGCGGTGTTAAACCGAGCGGCCGCTTCGGTCACCATTCCTACTTCATAGTAAAATCATCATTTTAACTGATAATGAAAGTAAAGTACGAGTATGTATTTCATTAGAATAAAAGTGGCATTTTTCCATCACAACTCGTTCTCGACTCAGTGGTTTTCTTCTCCTGTTGGCCTGCTATGCGGGGACTTTGTATCAACACTTCGAGACTGGCAAGTGGCCGGGAAACATTTATTTCGATCTTATTATGAGTTTTGGTCTATTTACACTCAGTTTTGGTTGTAGTTTCAAATCAGTAAACTAACCTAATACATGCGTCCACAAAGATGTTCACGGCTTTTTTTTCCCTAAGCGTGGAATCATGGCTATATAGGCCTTATCGCAAGACATATTTTAAAGAAAAAGACAATAGTTTTATTGAATTTTCTATTCCTGTCTTTTACCTATATATGTATATAAAAAATATATATATTATATAAATATATATATATATACCATTAAATTGATCATAAACACACTGCAAACACATTAAACATCTCTTGAGATTGAGGTACCCGAAGTTATTGCATTTATAGTTTGATCTATTAGTAATCTTGAATAATATTCGAATGGAAATCTGTAAATTTAATAATGAACAAGATCATACGAATCCGCTACGATTGGATATTGCACCCGGGCTTTCATAATTTTATTCAATTCCTTAGTAAGGAGCAGACTTGAACATACGTCTCTAATTTGGAGCCTATACCAGAAGAAGTATTCTCTCATATTGGAGAGAGATCAATATAAATTTCTGAGATTTCTCTACATCGTGGATTATGACTACTACCCGTGGCTCTATCCTACTGTTTTTCGTTCATGTGAGTATGCTCGGAATTAACCATCTAATGTTCAGAAGGGATTTGTAAATAGCTACAAATTTTTACGGACTGGTTCGTGGATGGTTTGAAAACTCATATATCACGTATAGCATTCATATCTATGTTTCCAATGGTTAACTGCGTCATCGACGGAATATACTGTTTTATCTATCGACCTGCAAGACTAACTCGCCAATGGTTAAACCGGTGGGGAGGGCAATCTTGTTAAATAGAATCAATTCGGATATTGGCATATTTGGCATCAATGACGTTGCGTTTAAACGGTAAGTTTTGTTGCTATTACGTTTTTTTTATACACCGTGTTTATATATATTTTATTTATCATGTACTCTATATCCTACTTTATAAAATGTACGTACATTGATGCAATTTATTATGAAACGCTTAATGCGATGTTGTAAACTATTTTGCGCAGTGCTGGTAGATGTGAATCGAAGTGAATTTTTGTGCACATTGAAATGCTATATAATATAATAATACATAATATAATATTAACATATTATGTTAATTTGTTACCCGTCCCAGAACAGACATCATCAAGTGAGACGGGTAAAGTACACGTAAATGTTTAAAATGATATGCCAATAAACGCCCGGGTTGCCGGCAATGAAATGAGCACGATGAAAATATTTTAACTGATATAATTCGTAAAAGTCGTTGAAACTCTTTGCGCTGGTGACGAGAAGATTAAAATTGCCATTTGACAGTGGCCTCCTCTATCGATTTATGTTAAAAAAACATAGCGAAAAGAACTTTTTTTATCGAAGGAAGCAATCACTTTGTGGCCTGACATTATAATTTAAATAAAAAATGTTTTTGTTTTAAGCCACTTTATTTTTATACATATTTATGCATTCGACCGGTTTCGGTTGGACTCAACCTTCTTTAGGAATGTACACATATAAACTAAAATTAAAATACAGAGATATCATAATGGAGACAGAGAAAGTGAGGAAACTTTTTTTGAGAACTTTTTTTTTAAGCTTAGGCAGAGAATTAATTGTTTTTGTGTTTAATACGTCGAACTCCGCTTAATTAAAAAAAAAAAATGTAAATCAAATTTAATAATGTTAATATTAAGTTCTGAAAGTATTTTTTTATTATCGTGACAGCTGTTTCGGCGTGCAAGGCCACGTTCAAACTGCAAATAGTTGAGTAACTACTCAGGCAGAGTAGTTAATCAACTACTTACTCAGAGGTGGAAAGAAATTCCCTTAGTAAATTATCCACAACGCAATAAATTTTTATTTAATGTTTTCAAGTTAAACATTTACGTTGTATGTCGTTTTCCACGTGTACGCACAAACCAACAGGCAAATAAAGATTCGCCTTCGCAGTGCCTACGTAACTCATTTTACCCTGTTAGAAGCAGCCATTACCTTCCCAATATCCGATTCTCTCCTCCCATCTTTTGTTTAACTTGCTTTCAAGATACTAAGTGAACAACTCAGAAAATGAACTCCCAACGTATGGTGAAGAATAAAGAGCACATACATAAATCCGAAACTAGTATAATTCTATTTCCCTTAAGCCTCCCTTAATTTTCCCTTAAGTTGTTTGGTTTCGGTTTCCTCCGTTTATATATTTAAAATTTTTTTTATGTGAAGTCAGTTATTGCTGAACATAAATAACCCGACTCCTGTCTTAAAATGTTACTATTTTTGCAGTATTATTGTCAATTTGTTATTTTTGTATGGCCATGTATATACTGTGTAATATTTTGTAATTTTATTAGATGAATATGCACCCAAGGAGTACTGTAGTAGTAATATTAAGAATAAGCAAGAATGTATAAATAGAATGTAAAAGGAGCTCTGTAGGAATACCACTGAATGGAGTTATTTAATTTTTTTTTTAAAGTTTATTTATGGCAAAACGCACTTTAATGGAACATAAATTGAAATTTTTTTCTAGTATGTTATCATAATGCTATTTTGACAAAAGTTTAACAATATGATGAAGATATTTAAGATTAAAAAATAAATAAATCGGGGGTAATAAATTAATTTGTAAGGATTGAAACTTTTTATTTAACATAGACACAAGAACAAGGTATTTAAATAATAATTATTATTCTGAATTTGCCAATCATATTTTGAAAACCAATCATTCTTTTGATATAAATAAAGGTTTAAATTTTTTTACATATAAATGCACCCGTTTACAATTAGAAATAAGAAATTAGAAAATGTTAATAGTCAATTAAATACAATAAAAAAAAAAAAAAATAGAAATAGCTAGCCCTTGAATTTATTTTCATATCAATATTAAAAATATATATATTTTTTTAATTTCTAATACAAATTTATTACTCAATGTTTCATAATAATTTTCTATTAAAATTAAGATTAATTATTACCTACTTAAATCAATTTTTGTTTATGTTTATAATTTGTACTCGTATATTCATACATTATTGTGCTCTATTTTTATCATTTGTGTATACTTGACATTATCATTTTTTAGTATTCTGTATATTTCTGATGAGGAAAGCTTCACTTTCGAAACATATAGATATTTAAATAATAATAAAGCGGTGATTATAAAGTAAATTTTAATTCATTTATTGATAATGACGCCACAAAGTGAAAACCGATCTTTTGAAGATCTTATGATAATATATGTGCATAAAACGATCTATTTTGTTACGGTTTGCAGACTACAATATTGCGCTAATCACAATGAGTTCGAAAGAACTTATTCCGGGAAGAAGAATATCATAAACTAAGGAGAAAAGATATGATTGGATATGAATGATTTGTAGAATCCTTTAAGAAAATACAACTAATGAATCAAGGCTTATTTTATGTTCTTTGACGAACAAAGAATAATAAATATCGAAAAGATAATAATAATATTGTTTTTTGGACATCATTTTGAAACAAAGGATAAAAGGACAAGAAAAGGAATTTTAAAGCAGCAAGAAAACAACGTTACGTTACCCCGAGGTATTTAAGGGCCATTTTTGTGCTCTGGATTCAAAATTCATTCAACGGATATTTCTATAAGTATTTACATAATCTCAGTTGTTTAATATTCCAGTTTAGGGATTCTGTTGACGAGATCATCTAAATGGCCGTTGGGGCCTACTTTATCTCCCGGGAAGCTGAATGCCGGCGGCGGGTTTTGAGTTTTTCCTCGATTTCGAGATTTATTTAGAATAAACACTTATCTTTTGGTAATTTCATATCGAAATACATATGCAGTTTAATATTCTAACTTTATTATGATGTATAACATTTTTACTTTACACGGCTCGCCACTGCTTCTTCTATGAGGGTACTTTTAAATAGAGATAACCTAAATATATTTTTTTGTTTGCTTAATTCGTAGAACTCCATTTAATTTTTATTTTTTTAAATTTAGTGTAAATCAAATTTAAAAATGTTATTATTAAGTTCTGTTAGTATTTTACGTTTTTATTATTGTGACAGCTATTTCAACACCGAGCCTAAATCCTTACATATAGAAAGAAAGGCTCTTAGATTAAATTTACTTGAACAATTAGAAATTAATAAACGAACAAATGATCCTAAAACAACATTAATTAATTAAGAAAAATTATATAATCACCGCTCCAAATTAGAATGGAGTGGGAGTAAATAAAATCATAGAAATAAGTCATCGCAATGTAAATTAACCTCACAATAATAAAAATACTTGCAGAACTTAATAATAAGATTTTTAAATTTAAAACAATAAAAATAACCTAAATAAAGGAAAAACTTATATTAGGCACTTAGGCAGGGGGTAGTTCTTTTAAGGGCTAAGAGTTTCTTAACCGTATCGGGTACCTCCTGTTACGTATTTGCCATATCCCCGAATTTGATTCAGCGATGAAGAGATAAATAGAGAATCAAACCTTATAACTTTAATTAGGTTGAATAAAAATAAATTTTACAATTTTTTGACCATTTTCGCAATCTTGGTGATTAAATTAAAAGCTTTTGCAATCAGCGAAACGCGAACATATTTCAAGGCTTATATGCTAAAATGTACAAAGAGCAAGCGTTCTTTGCGTACAGAAACCATACATAATGGTGGCTCCAAAGCGCCGAGAGCTTTTCGCAAAGATCCAAGAGCTTACGCGTCCCAGAAAATATTGGAAAAATTATAGCCCGCTTTATTTGCTGTACTCCGTGGATTCGTATGGGAATTTGTGGAAAGATTTCTAGGATTTCCACGATTAAGTAAGTACATGAGGTAGTTTTTATGGCTTTCTGATAAATCCTACTTCTTAGCCTGACCAACCGTCAAAAAACCAATTCTGTAAAATAATTAAAAAACAAACATTTTTGTTTTCATTAATAAATATGCTAGTCATTCATTTGGGGGAAATTATTTCCCTCAGGGCCTCCTGCGTAAAGTTGCTGTAAACATAAAGTTGAATGCCTTGTGACGATTATTACGATCTCTAAACAAAGAAACATTTCATATTTGTAAAAAGCATTAACTTTGTGGCTCGCCATAATTTACAATAAAAAACACATAAATTTGCTGAAGACCACTTTTATTTTATTAAAACTCTACCGGTTTCGGAAGCACCCTTCCTTCATCAGGAGATATATGTCTTGTCAATATTCTATATCATAAGTTAGTTATAATATTCTCCTGATGAAGGAACGGTGCTTCCGAAACCGGTAGAGTTTTAATAAAATAAAAGTGGTCTACAACAAATTTATGTTTGTTTTTTATTGTAAAGAAACATTCATTTGAATATTCTATTTTATTAAAAATATTTTTTCAATACATATATAAATAAGAAAATGCAGGTACCTACCTACCTGTGTTTTCCATTTTGAAAATATTCTAATCAAACAAACCTCCTTCTTTTAAATATGTAATCTGTGGCTAACCAGAGTGGTATATCTATGGGTTAACCTCAATACAACATAGCGGGTTCAATGTTTTTCATTCTAATTTTTAAACTTTATACCAACAGTTTTTCATATTGGTTATCATTCAAACTACTCTCTAAACTTTCTCGTCGCTAATAAGAATAAACTGTGCTCTTTTCATTGAAATTGGTTAAGTAATTTTAGACAGACAGACAAATATTCATTTATATATATATATATATATTATAATTTTAGTTATACCTATTATAATATAAAATGAGCAAATCGACATGTTCTCTTTAAATTATTTGTATTAATAATTTTACCGATTAAAATGTTTATTTTTTTATGATTATTTTTTTAATTATATCAAATTTATCAATCGTTTTCGTGATAGAATTTCTTGACTTGTCGAGATGTCTAAATTATACCCATCGTTAATCCCGGCAATAAAAAGAGCTTTTTTGGGATAAACGATTTGGGATAATTCAGCAAAATGTGATTTAATTTAACAGGCTGTAAAATCGTATAACGACTGAGTCTGTTGTTTTCACGTTTCGGACATAATGGTAATGTGGAGGGCCTGACTGAAAATTTGGGAAAAAAAACGTAAGCAGAAATGGAAAAAGACGTTGGAGAACTCTCGTATTAAGTGGTCCTTTGTGATTTAAATTCTCCTCTTACTCGCAATCGATTTTCTGGGTTTTGAGGGAAATTGTTTGGTCGTCAAAGGGCGAGTGTAGGCAATTCTGGTATGCATAATTTATAACTTCTTTCAAACTTCTGACGTAGGACGAGAAGAAATTAGGACCTTCTTTGAAATTCATAAATTTGAGCAAATTAGGCACAGATCACTTCTGAATTGTGTAAATACTTGTAATATCGCGTTTGTAAATTCATGAGCGGTTCACGTTTTTCATAAACTTAATTTCTGAGAAAATAATGAGCGGCTGTTTTTCAAAAAGAATTTACATTTTGTTAAACGTCCTTATTTCAAAAAAATATTATTTAAACGCCCAGAGGGCTTTTACATACAAGTACGTCATTTGTAAACACATACAAAAATACAAATAGAAAACATGCACAAAAGTTGATTACACTTGATATAAGAAAAAAAACTGCGCCGTTGCTAAAAATATACAGGAATATAAAGGAACAGAAAAAAATAATAAAGCATCCACAATATCCACAAAGTCCATATTAATATTAATAACAAATAAGTAAATAATCCAAAAATTTGTGATTAACAATAATTTATAAACTTGGTAGAAATAATTCGTTCATACTTTTTTTGAAATTTTCCAAGTTTAGATTTTTGTCAAATACATCCATATCATTTAAGTATTTGTTGCAAAGACTGTGTAAGCGTTGAATTGGGGAATTCACACTGTAGTTGGAACGGGATATACATGTCTTTTTTTTTTTTTTTACATGAATACCGCACAAGAGTCCCAACTGCTCCCAACAGTCTGGAGCCAGTGAGACTATGGCATTCCCAATTGGGGAATGTTGTGAGGCTGAAGGTATTGGGGAGGGGAAGGAGAAGGGGAAGAGGAAGGTGGGGAAATACCTGGCTATTCAGATCTGGTCACCAAACACGGCTAAAAAGCCATTTCAAGCAACGTTTCAATTCTGAATGGTGGTCTTTCACCAGGGCGATACTGAGAGTATCTTCCACTCTGGAACGTGCGCAAATATGTTATATATTATTTTTAAATTAATTAATTGTGAAACAACACAAATTAATTAAATAAAATTTACTTGCGCACGCCGGGATTTGAACCCGCGACCTTCGGATTCGTAGTTGAGAGCCTTACCCCTCGACCATGGAGGCCGTCTTGGCCCTTTGGTTTAAATGTTAAATTTACACAGGAGACAATGAGGAGAATCATTTCCCTCAGGGCTTATGGAATCTTTGCGGATGCTAGTTGGATGGTCTCAGAGGAAAGGAAGGAGTGAATCAGTAGGAGGGAGGAAACACACAGACCGTCAAATCATTTCTTAGCCGAACTGTCAAATGTATGAACGAGTTGCAGTAACGACGCGTGTTCATATGGCAAGCACGTGGGAATTGTTTTAAACGGGAATAATGTATGTAAAATAAATAAAGACATTTTGTTTCAGCATTAAGGGTGCCTTGATTTTTTCAACCAAGTTTTATATAAATATGAATACAGACATTGATAAGAATTATGAGCAGTAATTCATATTTCAGATACATTTTGCGGTAGATGTAAATTATATTCCACTCTTGAAGCAGAATATTATTCAGGGATAAAGGGAAAACAATATGTGTTTTGACCTATAAATAATTCGTATGTCAAAAGAACAAAGTCAATTCAAATTTACCCCGCAAAACCCATAAATTAAGCTTTTTAAATTTTCAAAGCTTCAAAGCTTTCTAGTAAATTCGAATACAGGTTCAATAATGGGGGTGAATGCTTTTCATCTAAAAAATAGACGTTTGTTGAGGCTTTTACACATACAAGAATAAGTTATAAAGAAAATTTTCAAAGTCAACAATCAATACTGTTTTAAAACAGCGTACGATTAATGAGAATCACGAAATAAAAATATGGAGATTTGACAAAAACATTGCATACCGCTAATTTCGCTCACATTTGGAGGATGCTTCGCAACTTAGCTTGAAATGAACGATTTTTTTCTTTTGTGTTACGCCTAACAAGAGCCCCCTGTCGGTACGACATAAAGATAGGTGAACTATATCACCACCCGGTTAGACAACGTTGGGAAGCGAGTCAAGGTAGTGTTTGGAGGAAGGGATTTATTAATGCGGGTCTTGAAGAGGCTCGGTCTACACGATTGAGGAAAAACAGATGCCAGAAGCTTATTCCACATGTGAGCTACCTCAGACAAAATGAGTCGGAGAAACGACCCGTTTTCATCAAACCGACATCAATTGAGAACGGATGTTCCGTTCGTGTTCTTCGAGAGCTGAATTAGAATGTTTGTTGATGAGGTTGACGAATATCACCACGATCCTATGATAAAGATATGATATTTTATTTTACGATTTATTTATGCTTAATTACGAATAATTTTTCGAAACACAACCATCATCACTTTCAACTATCCCTTCTCATAATTTTTCCCACAGGATGTTTCGATGTCTCCCCTATGTTGCGATTTCAGTAGCCTCGATTTTTTGTTTGCCATTCAATCCCCTTTTAAAGGATCAATTTGTCATGAATGACTTTTTTTACGTACCGCTACTCTATGGAAATATTAATAAAGGAATGAAAATTGTTTTCCTTTTATATCATCTACTGAAACCTTTCATGTAAGATCTGGGCTTTGAAGATTATTAAGGGTAGGAAATAAGGTATAAAAGCGCTTTCTTAATGATGGTTTTCACCATCCCCTTTCATACTCCCTTGGGACATCATTATTTCTTGACATTGAAAATCATGCAATATTACGTGTTTCGGATAACTATGCCACATCGCTATATTCATTAAATAGGCTTGCCATTTCAGAATTAGTAACGTACTGTTATTATAATACATTGTTAAAAAACGTTTTTTTACATTTAATACTAAAGTATCTTTGAAGAAGTAAAAAGCTAAAATTATTTATAAAATTCATTTCATATTTTATTGTTTGAACTGGGGTACGTGTACACGTATTTATTTATTTATTCTAAAATTAAAAAAAATAAAAATAAATAAAAAAAATTAGCCATTCATCACCCTAAGACAGTTCTGTATTGAGATGAGCGGCTTTACAATTGTAGTGAAAGGATATATAATATTTATTTATAATTTTTAATAACACTAAAGTTATGTAAACTATAAACTACAGTAAATCTTTAAGTTGGGCCGTACATTTATAGATTACAACAATAATAATTTCATTGTAACCCAAACAACTGTCATAAAATATCTGTGATTAAATAATAATAGGTAAATAATAATAAGTAAAAATAAATAATAATAAATATATATATGTAAATAATTGTAAGTAAAGCAGGTGTACCTATACTCGTACACGTTTAAGATGTTAACTTAAAAGGTATGCCCATTATACATGGGAAACATTAAATTTGTAATATGACGTGAGATAGGGGCGTGTCGAGAGATCCATTCCAGAAATTCAAGAAATTTATAATATTTGCACAAGGCTTGTTTTTTTATGTGAAAAAAACCTCTCGGGGATTGAAAAAGTAGGATTCAGCGTGAAAAAGTAATCCCCAGATAACTTTTTCATGCTTATTAGTGAAAAGATATTCGAACATTAAACCAAAGTTATGCTTTTTCATCACGTACTCGAGAGAATTACATCTATATCTTTTACATGTGTTATGTGTACTTATCCTTTAGGCTTTGGATAACGCCCATTGAATCCACCAAATAAGTCAGTTGAATAATTCTGTTTGAACTAATCACCCAAATTTCCGTTCTCAAGTGAACAACTAGGGTATCTACTTAGCCCTACCTAGGACCTGCTAACGGTAAGTTTGACGTTAAGTGCGGCAGTTTTCAAAATATTTGATTTAATTCAAGTCATGCTACCTCCTTTTGAAGTCTTAGGTATGATTTAAATTCAATCTTCGTAATTACGTGGCTTTGGTAATTTACAGAAAGCGAGGTACGCGAAGGATGTCGTTAGAGAATACGTAAAAATAATTTATATTTATATATAAACTTATGCAGGGGGATATATTGTAATCTAGGTATATTTGTAATATTTTGAAATATATGTGTTTAGTTTTTATATTTACGTTCAAATTAAAACATTTTTACCCGTTTTTCAGTTACTGTTTTCATGATTAAGAAACGCTGTGTGAGATAGGTTACAAAAAATGCTTGGTATTCATCATGAGTTCTACACAACACATTAGAGTCAGGTTTTTAAATTTCAGGTCATCTACTTTTATATATCTCTTTACTTCTTGTAGGCTAACTTTAAAGAAGCATTATAGGCGGTCTGCGATCATACATTAATACCCTATTCCTCGCCAAGCCGAACTGAACTATTTTATGGATCCAGGAACCGAGAGATCTCAAAATAAATGTGGTAAAGCTGACAATTGTACCCAGTCAGACTTTTTATTCAACATCACCAAAGATTTCTTTCTTTATAAGGTCGTATGGAGAGGTTATGTAGGTAGTAAGAAAAATTCCCAGGTAAATGATTTCATTAGCTGAAAGCAATTGGTTTGAAGTGTGCATGCAAGTGAGCACGCAATTTCACGGTTCAATTAATTTTAAGACTAATATTTCCCATTATGATATGCCTGACTCGGTCATAATGTAAAGATTAGTACGTACCGTTATGATAAATACATTGAAAATTAATTACATGGCTGATTTACCTACCTGTAAATAAATGTTTAATCATCAACGATGAAATATTTACAACACGTTCAATACCGAAGAGCAAAACTCTCGCTTCGTGCTTTTCATAAATGGGTAAGTAAAAATTGTTTTTCTAACATCAACCCGGAGATCATCCGGGATAAATCGCTCGGCGAGGGTTGAATCATCGAAGCGTTTTCATGCATGTTATAATATTTACTTGCGATAAAAGGTTTCATATCCCAACATCACGAATCACGATCCTTGGATTCGGGTCAACAAACATCTTTTATAAAGGGAATATAAGTAAGGCGGTACGGACGAATTACACAGAAATACTATTACCTAGGATATAATTTATAATTTCACATTCCAGCCAATATTATGAACATATTTAATCCGGGTTAATATTATTGATTAATGAAACTACTA